>LPNX010431193.1:0-23417 GCA_001517045.1 Pseudotsuga menziesii | reverse complement strand
ACTCCACTTCTGGGATGGACTTATAATGTATTTCGGCCATTGTATGACCCCTCTGACCTCACACATTAGGGGGCATCTGTTATAGCTGATTTCACCACTCCTGGTGAATCACACTTTGAATGGCCTTCCCCTGTCCTGCTGCAGACTCCTTAGACCCCATGGACCATTTTTTGTCCTTTGATGTTTCCGTGACCATCTCTAAAAACATGTGAAAAATGATACACGCGACTTTTAAACCTATAATCGTGTACATACGTGGGGTTGACCTCTAAAACCGCGTACATCGAAATGTGTACAAAAATACAAATCCTTTTGGAGTTTACCTTGACATGGATCCGACTCACTTGACTCCTGGCCTTCCCTATGCCTTGAGATCGTTCGGATTCGACCTTTCATTACCCCTTTGAAAAGATACATAAGGAACCCCTTGGTACATTGAAGGCATAAGAGAGAATTGAGAGCAAAGAAACTATAGTCCATTGTTTCCAGAACTTATGCTCGAGTCTGCGTCCCTTTGTCCCTTGGAGCACTTTTGTGTTCTTTCCAAGCTTGCCTTTTGCTTATGAGCTTGCTAATTGAAGTGGTGGAGGCCCAAGTGGGGGATTTAGTTTCTCCAGTTCGCAGACGTGCCGACAGAGGTTGTATCTTGTAATCTCTGTTTTATATTAATAGAAATATCTTTTCCTATCCAATAATGTGTGTTTGAATGAATATTTTATCCATTGGATTATGTCAAATGCTTATACATTATTGATTATATATGCTAGAATAGATCTAACACCATGATATATAGAATGCTTGTATTGTTTACTTGTTGTTGAGGAAGTAATCTATCAATTCAAGCTGAAGTTGGAGAGCTCAACGGGGATCTACTTCAACCATCCAGAATAAGGTATGAGGTCTCATCCTTTAGTGTTAGACATTTAATTTCTATTGCATATTGGAAAGGATTGATTTCTGAAGTCAAGATTTCTGTTGTGGTACCCCAAACCATAGGAATTTCTTTCCGTAACAATAATGACCCACATGATACACCCAAATAATATATTTGCATGCAAGTGAGTTTCAAATGGATAGAGAATAAATGTATTCTCAAATAAAAAAATCCATGACAAAGAGAACAAGACTTCGAACACAAGTTACAAGTGAGAAAGTAAAAGGAAACCTGGAATACAATTTACAAGTGAAAAAGTAAAAACATAAGGTGTCGAAGGCGACTTGGAACATGAAAAGATGAGAAAGTAAAAATTTAGGAGCCTAGTTTGATTGTTGGGTGATATTTGACATGACATATATTTTGAAAAAATTATACATATGAAGGAGCAACAATTTTGGACAATTATCTCACCAATTGGAAGCTTCTTAGTCTTCATCTCCCTTATAGTCACGTGGAACTGATCATATGATGGCAGGGAGAAATGTAACGACTTCTCGTTCGAGGGAGGGGGCAATGAGGCCAAAGCATTGAGAAGGTAAAGAAAAGGAGTGTCCTAGTCACATTGCATTGCATTTTTCTCTGTCATCATTGTGTGCATAGGTAGAACATCAACAACAAAATTGTACAACCACCACAGTGTTAAGGAATACATGACAACTTTCTATGTCATGCAATGGATGATGAAGCATGTAATAGTGTCCAGGGACCAACTTACAATATGATGCACTGGATATTGGGAGACTGGATTTGTTCAGTTTAGAATAGAAAATGGAATATGCACTAAAGGACTACACAGTCGGATGTGCAACAGGAATCACTATTCTCATCACAGGCCACCCTTTTGACACAGTCAAGGTACCTCTCCTTCCTCTTTCTATTCCATGCAAAGCTTTTGCACACATGAATTATAGGAGTCCCAAGTCATGATTTTGCTTAAAGTATACAAGAGATGTTATGAATCATTATGCATGACCACCTCTAATAATGATAAGAGCAGCTAATATACTTACTCATATATGGCTTTAACACCAAATAATAGCTACATTTGTCCACAAATCTGCTGCGTAATAAGATTTTTAATCCAATTTGTGCCTTTGATGTCTAGTAATTTAGACTTTGTTAAGACTGGTGTGTGAGAGAGATACTCATCATTGATTGGTTGATTTGGAACCCAACACTGCATTGTTAAAGATGGTATTGTTTCGAATAAATCTGCTGAAGAACAAGATGAAAATCCAGTGCAAGAAACATAAGAAAGACATTGCATTTCTGCTTCAAAAGGGACAGGAAACCAATGCTCTCTTAAAGGTATGCTTCTTTCTTCCTTCCTTAGGAATTCACACAGTTGTTGTTGACGGGAAGACGATGGTGGACATCTGTCCATCTACAAGTGGAAATCAATTGAAGTATTTTCCCTCTCTTTCCATCTCCATTGACTGTAGCATGTCTCGTTGTCTCCAAAAGGATTGCTACTTGAGGATTGTTGAGTGTCTTCTAAAGACATAATATTGGATCAGATAACTATAGAACTATCTTTCTCAAAGTCAATTCGATAATGACTATACAAAGTACAATAATATTGATAAATTATAGAAGTGCAAGGGTCACTCCTATATAAAAGATAATAACCTCTAATATATTATCCAAATCCTAAAAGAAAGGATTAAAAATAAAGCTTTCATGGGAAATTTTGAGTAATATATAAAAACACACGACCACTAGACAAAAACTCTCTCGAGGGATGTAACCAAAGTGGGAGACAAGAGATCATAGTTGTGATGTGCATATTATATATATTTCTTTTCTTTTCTTTTTTAAATGTTTAAAATTAGGAGTATGTTTCTTATGATCCATTCAAGTGCTATGTCACATTGAGACATTATTCAAAGGTCATATTAGATTTTGATATTACTAAATGATTGTGTATCATTGCGACTTTCCTGATGGGGTAGGATGTAGTTTGGATTCCTTGAGGGTTATGTCACATTTATTGCATATGGATTTCAATGGTCTATGGATGGAAGAGTTACCAGTATTTTGTTTTGCTTCCATTGAGAAAAATTCATGCTCTGCACCACACTTACTTTTCGTCTAGCTTTTGTACCATAAACCCACTAGTATTCCATTCAGCTTGAGTGAGTTAAAAGGATGAATGGAAAACAAAGACTTTTGATGACCCTCACCCCTTCTTATTCATATTTATAGATTGCATTGAATATATCACCCGTGGAGCACATTACTTAACTAATTGTTCTCATGATGCTATGCTGCCATATGTAAAGCTTATTGGGTGGTGCATGGTTTCACTCCAATGAAGGTCGACTTCTCAATCTAAGAGATGGAGTCATTGAAGTACAACTAAATGTTCATCTCATAGTTTTTTATTACCCGGTTCCTAATTACCACATTTATCTAAATTTAATTTAACAATGACTGAAGATAACCTAATAGTTATCTGATAGTTAATCTAATAGTTATCCAATATAACCGCAATTAGAGTTGAATTTAAGTTAATAATTGTAAAATAATTGGAGTTAAACTAATAATCAAGTATGTAACAGTTATTCAATATAACCATGATTAGAGATGAAGTTAAGTTGAGGTTAAGCGAATAGTTGTAGAATCATTGGAGTTGAGCTAATAGTTGTATCTAATAGTTAATTTAAAAGTTAATATATCAACAATTGCAGTTCAATTAAAAGTCATGATTGGAGTTCAAGTTAAGCTAATAATCGTATCATAAATGAAGTTAAGATAATAGTTGTATCTAATAATCGAATAATTGTATGTAATAATCAAATAGATGTTAACTAAGCTTTTTTTTTTGGACGATACCCATAGAATCTATATGAACCATACACTTGTCTCATTGTCGTCCCTAGATGAAAATTAATAGATGGTAGTCCACCCCAAAATTCTAAGATATATACGCTTATTGGTGTAACTATCGACATAACCAGATGTAGCAATTTTATTAGGAGTTCGACTCTTACATGAGTGCACATTAGCTAGACTCCTAGTTTCCAAATGCATTTGGACTAAGCCTTAAGTGATTAGACTTGAAGTTAACTTAATTGTTGTAGAATCATTGGAGTTAAGCTAATAGTTGTATCTAATAGTTAAGCTAATAGTTATCCAATATAATTGTGATTAAAGTTGAAGTTAAGCTAATAGTTCTAAAATCATTGGAGTTATGCTAATAGTTGTATCTAATTATGGATGGAGTTAATATCCTAGTTGTATCTAATAATCAAATAGTTGAAGATTAATTTTAATTTATGTTTAAAAAAAAAAATTGCTTTTTTGAAAATATTAATTATTAATTTTGGGCTACACCCATAGAATCAATTTGAAAAATAAGCTTGTCTCATTCTAGTTTAATTTTAGACAAATCCCATAAAATCAGTCTCTACATAAAAACCCTAGCTTTAGCTTTAGCAATAGCTCATATAATCCCCATTGGAGGATTATATTCATTCATACATAAATTTATAATCGTGTCACAAAAAAACAAATAAAATAATTGTAAATGGATGTTTTTCTAGAAGTTGTATCAATTGTAGACTTCTTTTTTGATAAATTTTTAAGAATAGTCATATGAATAAGTTATATTTTTATAATTATTATTTTTAAAAAGGCTTACAACTTTGTTACTCAAAAGAATAATAAGACTTGAAATTAAAATTGATATAATATTTTAAGGGGAATAATCATACTTGAAATTGAGATGATAATGTTTTTATATATATTAATTAGACATTTAGTTTTAATTATATATTCTAATATCTTTTGTATATATATTCAATTAGATATTTAGTTTCAATAATATCTTTAACTATAAAAACTAAAAATTCATCCAAAAAAAACAAATTCAAGATCATGAACGTTCAAGATGATTATATGGTTGAGCTAAAATGTCATGGCGTACCTAGTATAGTATGCTTTTAAACAATTATGCTTCTAGATTTTCTGGTCCTCTTCCAGAAAGTGTTTGACACTCCATATAAGAACCACCCCCAATTTACTGGACTTTCATTTTGTTTTCTCATAATACGCATACTTCGATATTACAGCGAACACGGTTAACAAACAAATGTAAAGTGCATTTTCCTCGAGAAAATTGGCTTTACATTAAATCCGTCACAGAACTGTTCGCTTTTAGGCAGAATCTACATAAGTGGATGGGATCTCATTGCCCTCATAAACTGACTTTCAGCTAAAGGGAGCTACTGCCCTCCTAATGAACTCACCCCATATAAATTCCCAGTCGTTTTACATCTGATAACTTCACAGGATTAAGTATAAATTCTTCTGTGCCTTCCTCCAGACATTTGTGCTTTAGTTTACAAGTCTCTGTCAGAACAGTCATGCAACTAACTATGCCATTGTGTATTTTAAGCTTTATTAAAAAAAAAGAACATCGATTCTGCATTGACATTTTACCTGCGCTTTTGAGATGGCACGTCTGCCCAGAACATGATCACCACATGAATCTCCCTGAGCTTTGAGGATTCCTGCAAGTTTTTGTGAAAAACTATCATGTCACTATCTCACCTTTTCCAAATGAATGCAACGGTTTATCCTCTAAAAATTTGGAAAGAACAAAACAATACCTTTATTTTCTTGAACAAATCGTACCCAAACATGTTTGAGTTAACAATAGGCCGTAATTATCATACTCACCGGAAGGTTATCCTGCATCAGAGCCAGAGCCAGAGACTGATATTACAATGAATCATACAACACAAATATTCAGACACATTAAATAAATAAAAATTAGGATGCATATTTCCTTACTTACATTTACAACGTTGGGATCGTCTCCTAATCCCAGAAAATCCAATGCTCTTGTCCCACTGTCCATACTGGTTACTGCATTCATGAAAATATAACGCTTTATAATATATGACCAGCTTTCAAATCGCTGAAATGATACAGGGATTTTGAAAACAAACAATTCTTATACAATATCCCCATGAATTAAAATTAAAACAACTCAATCGTTGCAATTGACGTTAGGACGGAGATGCTCACAAAATATTTAACGAGCTTCATGGAGAAACATATCTATATGAATTTTACACATTGATTTATCTTTTTATCGATAGGAGTAAGCATGTATTCTATTTCTCTATGTTCGAAATGGATTCCATTTGAAATGATCCATCACGATTGCAATGAAACCATAATATTTTTCTGTCAATGGTTTTTGAAGAACTGGGGCACCATAATCTTCACCCTGTTCTCGATAGAACCTGACATGATGGTGTTGGCTGCTCCTTTCATACGCCAAGTTGAAAATGACAAGCACTCTCACTCACTGTTGAGCTCGCCAGACCAGAACTGCACGCATTGTTCAAGAAACCATTACAATTGAATATATGTGGCAGTTTTCAATTTTCCGGAGGGACGACCAAGAATGAACCAATGAGAACGGTTACCCAGAAAGAAAATTCCAGAGAAAAACGCCAAACGACGTAATTAGTTGTTTGTGTAAGGTATTGTTTTGATTGCACATTTTCTTTTATAAGATAGTATTGTTTTCCATATGTATCATTGATTTTAGTGGTAACCATGTTTATATATTTGTACATTCTTAATAAAGAAAAAAAAGCTTTTTTTGTTTCTTTGTGTATTTTTCTATTATTATTATTATTTTGAATTTCATTTTTCTGATGAATGTCTTGGCGCCATAGATTTTCCTTCATTTGTTATAGGTTTCCATCAAGGTTTAATAATTGGTATCGAAGTAGTGGTTGGCTTCAAAGAAACATATTTGTCATTTTTGATGAAAAACCTCACTTCTTGAAATATTATGTCTTTTAGGCCTTGCTTTAAGTTCTTAATAGATCTCATTGTATAGGGAGCTACAACCAAGTGGTGTTTTTTTTTACAACAGTGATAAGCAAGTTCTTAATAGATCTCATTGTATAGGGAGCTACAGCCAAGTGGTGTTTTTTTTTTTCCAACAATGATTTGAGGTAACTAGATTCAATGAGAGGCTAAGAAGATTCAATGGCCACAACTTGAATTTGTGGAAGTTGAAGACATAATATCTTCTTATTAAAAGAGATTCAAAGGACTTGAAGACTTGTGAAGCAAGGGAATTGACACAAAATGAATGATAAGACCATTTTCTTGATTGGTCTCAATTTATTCAATTATGTGTTAATGAGTGTGTTAAGGGAAACTAAGGTTTGGGATATGTTTGCCTCATTGTCTAAGGATAAATCCGTCATGAATGTGATATTCCGATATAACAAATTGTATGCTATAAAGACGAAGGATTGTGAAAGGGTTACAAATAATGCTAATGGCTTCAATGCCTTTCTTAATTAGTTCAAGGCCATCAATGGCAAACTAAAGGACAATGAGTGATGCATAACCGTATGTTGTAGTTTTCTATATTCTTAAAAGAATAAGATAGTTTCCATCCGTGGAGCTACAAAGATAGATGATACCAAGTTTGATGAAAATGACAAATTCACTTCTTAAATAAACATTAATCCATAATCTCACGTGACTAAAGGTTCACTTTAAGGAGTTAATTATGAGAGATATAAAGGAGGAAGTATAAATCAAGAGAAAGATATGATAAAGAGTTAGAGCACTAAAGGTGATGTGCAATAGGGCACACAAAGAGAAAATGCAATCTTAAACCTTTGAAGAAGAAAACGAAAATGCAATCCTAAACCTTTGAAGAAGAAATAAGCAAATAAAGAAGAAATGATGCTGTAATTTCTAGTTTTGAAAACACAATGTATCTCTATTATGAATGTTTGTTTAAACTAATTCCCACGAGGAGGGATGGTGTGGGGAAGGTAGGGGAGTGCCGCTCCTTTCCTTAGTAGCACTTGGAACTTCACGTATAGCTCAAAAAAACCACTTACAGTCAATGTTCAGCGCTTCTCAGCAATGTATAGCTTTTCTTAGCAGTGTACAACTTTACTGAAAGAGCTCAAAATAACAACCCAGCACCTACAGGATTGTTACAATTCGGCTGCTACTACTACCGACACTTCCAATATTGTGTTGCAGCTAGTTGTTACATCCAGCAACACTCTATACGCTTGTTTCAGCTAGCTGTGAATGCTGACGTCACCTGTAGCACGCGCACAGCTCATACACAGCTGACTTTTTAACAAATTTCAAATGACCCCTGCATCCATAAAATTATCACAAACATTCTACTGAATAAATAAACATCATTCACACAAAAGAAATACGATTGCTACAGCGAATTCACATCAAGAAATAAATCTGAGTTTTCTAACTCAAGAACAGAGTAAACACATTAATAACACAGTAAATTTCAGAGTTCAACTCTATATATTAATCTACATCTCTATCTATCTGAACATGATTACAAGCTTAGGTATTTATAGGATATTTAGCTAAGTCGGTCATTAACTGCTACTTGACCCTTCATAATACAAAAACACACTTCTTTGCAAATGCTCTGTTACAGTTACAGTCTAACAGAATCGAAATCTGTGCTACCTTTTGAGAATATTAGATGCGTCTACTGGCACATTAAGATGGCTTTTCATGCTTTCTTATTTTGATGTCTGTCAAAATTTAATTAATTTTCTGCCCTTTCATGCGCTGCAACAGGAATGGTGAACGCTCCTTCAACAATCTGAATGGCTCTTCAAAAATTTGCTTTTCAAAAACAATGTAATGCTCTGCCCAATAATTATTTCATGAGCTGTGACAGGGGATGCAACTGCTTCTTCAGAAATTGATATGGTGTGTTGTCCCTTTAAAACTTTGACAGCATGGCAAAAAACAAAACGGTGTGGCAGTGTGGCAGTGCTGCAACTCTTCAGGAGTGCGGCGACCACAAATCTGGGTGGTTACATTTCCAGCGGTTAAGTATATTGAACAGCGTTGCCTCTTCAGGTTTCCAGCGGGCAATTGTTCTCGGCGGTGGAGTAATTAACTACTTCCAACATTCTCCCCCTTAATTACTAAACCCAAATACATCAAACACAAACAACTACATTTTTTACAAAAAAACATTTCAACTACAATGCTTGTTGGTCTAAGTCTCAACAAGGCTTACATCACTATCAAAACAAGTTCAAAAATTTGTTCACAGTCTTTCTTGAAACATACGTGGGAATCATTTCTGTTTCTTTCGACTCCAAACTTTGAAATATGCCAACTTTGTTTTCTGTTTTATCTTCATCTTTACCTTGATTTTCTTCAGCTCTTGCTTCATTTCTGGCTTCAGCCATTTCTTCATCTTGACTTTGTATCTTAACAATCTGAACTCCTTTTGTTCAGCAACTCCACGGTACTTGTTCTCCTCAAAATATAATATTTCAACATCAAGACCATTGCATTCACTCTTCTTGGCCTTTGCAAACCAATCATTTATCATAATTTCAATTACATCATTCTCACCTTCAGCTTCATCATTACTTGGCTTAGAATTCCGAACTTTATACCAAAAATACTTTTGGTTCTTCATCTTCACTATCTTCTCTACCTTCAATATTTTATTTGATTCCACAAATCCATTATGATCAACTTCAACTGCAAAACATTCTTCAATTTGCTTATCATCATTCAAATTTTCAATGTCCTTTATCCCAAGGACTTCAATCCAATTTTTTTCTTCTTAATACTGCAACGTGGGCATACAAAGATCCCACGAGCTATCTTCATTGTGTAGACACATTAATTGATAATAATGCCCAATTTCTTCTGGACTCCATGACATGAAGATCGTTTCAACTGATTCTTCAGCCAATTCATCTTTGATGCAATTTTCTTCTTTCAAATCAAACTCATCATTTTCAATGGATTCTTCTTCATCTTCCATTGGTTTGTCACCTGCACATTCAAACATTTTGTTAACATTAGACAAATTATCATACTTTGAACCATATTGATTCTTTTCATTTTGTTCTTCTTTGAGAGCTGTCATTATCTCTTCATTCAAATCTTCCTCTGTTATTGCAACAAGGTAATCAACTTTCTTCATTTCTGATTTCACAACAACACTTTCATCTTTATCATCATATCTTGGCTTTTCAAACGATTCTTCCAAAAATTTCAATTGTTCGTCAAGAACATCATTCATCATTTCAGTTCTTCTGTCTACAACAAAACATACAACCCTTTGAGTGTTATCATTATGCAACTCTATAACTACCACTACTTCTACAATCACCAAATCATCAACATTTCCAACATCTTTATAAATTCCTTTTTCGTGTGCTTTATCTATTTCTTTTGGTGCAACTTCTATGCAATATTCAACAATCTTGTCAAATTCTTCAACAAAATTAAAATCATCAATATTTTCAAAAAACTAATAAACAGGTTCAGGCACTTCAACACAGTGCACTTTATCATTTTTAGCTTTTGGTGTTACTCCACATACTGCTGATATGGCAGTCTTCACCCTATCATCATGATCATCATTGACCATTTCTTCTCTATGGAAAATTTCACAGATACTGGCTCCTTCATTTGCACCTTCTTCATCATTGTCATCAGCAACATACATAATTGGAATATTCAAAGAACAAACTGCTACACTAGCAGTTGCTTCACCTTCAATTTTGACTTATACCCCAAGACTTCATCATTTTCTTTCTTTGTACCTACACAATCACTAACAAACAATTTATTAGCAAAAAACTTGTTCTTTTCTCTGTCCTTAACTGCACCATTCAATATCTTTGCACATTTTTCTTCAAAAATATCACCGGCACTTTTTCTATCATCAGATACACAATTTTCATGAGTATATTTTTCACATGAAGCATTATTAGCTTCCTTATGAGCACCAAATGGATGAGTGAAACACTTCATTTTCTACAACATAACTACTGTAGTTTATTTCAAGTCCATCTTTGTCTTTGACTTCTACAACATTTTCAGTGCTGTCTGCATAGTCATCACATTCAATACATGTTTTAAATATCTTCATTGATGTGTCCTTCAAGGACTTTTCTTGCACAAATACTTCTTTGTTCTCTTTACACTTGAGAAATTTATCATCTTCATCAATATTCTGCATGTTAACCATTCCATCATTTACTTTAGTGACATCTAAATTTGAAACTACATCAACATCTTTATCAATAGAAATTTCAACTTCTTCAAACTCTATTGTTGTTATACCACATACAACAACCTCATTTTCACCCTTAGTTTCAACATCATTTTCATCATTTGATATATCAACACAATTGCAAGATTTACAAATAATTTGATTATCTTCTAATGCTTCTACAAATTTGTCTGTTGAAATGTTAACAGGCTGTGACTCAGCCATATAACTCCCCCTTACATCAAAGTTTCTCTTCAAACTTTTCCAGGCTTCTCTAGTTGTGTTTGCTTCAGCAATTACATAAAATATATTATCATCCAGAGCTTGTTGGATGTAGTACAAGACAAGTGCATTCTTTGCCTCATCCTGGATTTTCTTAACTCCATCCTCAACAAAATTCCATAAACCTCTATCATGCAAGAAATTTTTCATATTAACTGACCAACATTCATAAATTGTACCTGATAAATATGGCGGTGGATAATAGATGCTGCTCCATGCATCCACTAGCTTTTCTTGAACTTCATCTGCTTCAGTAGGTTCTTCCGTGGCTTCACCTAATATTTCTGCAATTGAAAAACCAACTTCTGTTGTATCAGCAATATTATTCTTCATCTCTTTAATCCTTCTTCTTTTCCCCATGTTTCTATCTTCAAACAAATACTTGCACAGAATTTAAATTTCTATTGGATACAGCCTCCCGATCCTCTTTCACGCAAAATGGCTTTAAATCAAACCAAGCAAACTTCCAAAACATTGGAATTCAAACTACTCTACCACTAAACTATATGGGAGCTCTCAACCAAGAAGGATATCTTCCTTTCAATTTATCAACCTCTATCTAAGGGAACACTCACAAAGTCAACTTCCTCCATGGGATCCAACACTTTCATCTCTTTACACAAGCCATGACCAAGCTTGCACATTTTAACCAAAATACAAATGAGACAAGAGACACGTGTTTCATCTTTCAGCTACCAAATGATGACTCAACCTTTATTTGAGGGAGAACAGGTGCTCTTACCAATACATAGCTGAACATACAAACCAAACTTACTTCTACTCTTTCTTCGTTGTAGGAAACGGGCGCTGGAGTAAGAATCAACAACAAAATTTCCAAACCAAATACAATCAGTTCAACATACAATCATACGGCTCATTCATGAATTGAGCACAGGACCAACAAACAGAAATCATAAACACTCAGCTCTGATACCACTTTGGGGAAGGCAGGGGAGCGCTGTTCCTTTCCATAGCAGCACTTGGGACTTCGCGTATAGCTCAAAAAAACGACTTACAATCAATGTTCATCCCTTCTCAGCAATGTACAGATTTTCTCAGCAATGTACAAATTATTGATAGAGCTCAAAATAACAACCCAGCACCTATAGGATTGTTACAGTTCAGCTACTACTACTACTGGCACTTCCAAGATTATGTTGCAGCTAACTATTACAACTAGCAACACTCTATACACTTGTTTCAACTAGCTATGAATGTTGACGTCACCTACAACACACACACATCTCACACACAGCTAACTTTTAAAAAAGTTTCAGATAACCCCTGCATCCATAAAATTATCACAAACATTCTACTGAATAAATAAACATCATTCACACAAATGAACTCTGGCTGCTACAACAAACTCACATCAAGAAATAAAACTGAGTTTTCTAACTCAAGAACAGAGTAAACACATTAATAACACAATAAATTTCAAAGTTCAACTCTGTATATTAATCTACATCTCTGTCTATCCAAACATGATTACAAGCTTAGGTATTTATAGGATATTTAGCTAAGTCGGTCATTAACTGCTGCTTGACCCTTCATAATACAAAAATGCACTTCTTTGCAAATGATTTGTTACAGTTACAGTCTGACAGGATTGAAATATGCGCTACCTCTTGAGAAGATTAGATGCGTCTGCTGGCACATTAAGATGGCTTTTCATGCTTTATTAATTTGATGTCTGTCAGAATTTAATTAATTTTCTGCCCTTTCATGAGCTGCAATAGGAACGTTGAACTCTCCTTTAACAATCTGATCGGCTTGAACAAGTCATTGATTGGCTCTTCAAAAATTTGCTTTTCAAAAACAATGTAATGCTCTGCCCGATAATTATTTCATGAGCTGTGACAAGGGCTGCAACTGCTTCTTCAGAAATTGATATGATGTGTTGTCCCTTTGAAACTTTGACAGCATGGCGATGCAGCAACTCTTCAGGAGTGCAGTGGCCACAAATCTGGGTGGTTACATTTCCAGCGGTTAAGTATGTTGAACAACGTTGCCTCTTCAGCTTTCTAGCAGGCAATTGTTCTCGGTGGTGGAGTAATTAACTACTTCCAATCGATGGTTGGTTGAGTCAGGATATTCCTTCCATAAAACTTGTCACAGGTAGTGGTTCATGGATTATGAAGAATCACATGGAAGAAAAATCTATAGTGGAGATAATTTCAATTATGAATTTGTTGGAGATTTCCATGCAAAATTCTAATATAAAGATGGATTTGTGAAGCAGATCCCAATGTGTAGCATGTCCCACCTTATGTCATACAAATGAGTGATGTAGGTTTTGATTAAATATTCTCTAAAGGAGGTTGTAAATTGGTTCAATGGGTTATGGTTTTGGTAAAGTCTGTTCAACTAGGAACTCTGTACAAGTTGGATGCGACTACTTAATTCATGGGTAGCTTCAATGCAATGTTCAGGGAAAGGACCATATCGTTGAAAACATTGAAGACATCAACAATGATAATATATCATTAGATGGGAGATCTTGACGAAAATAATCTACAAGATCTGTGCACTAAGAAGATTTTTTATGAAATTGATGATATGAAAAACACTTTTTGTTTTATGAGGCATGTGTACATAAGACAAATATATGTGTTAAATATTCCTTAAGTAACAATAAAAATCAAAAGGTTCTTACCTAGTGTTTTCTTTAGTGAGTTAAAGAGGCTTGATAGGTATGACTATGACCCAACTTATTTTAGTTGTTTTGCTCCATCTTCCATGGCTGATGATCCCATAAATGTTAAAGAATATCTTCATGTTTATGAGGCCCCTCACTGTAAGAAATCCATGGAGGAAGAAATCAATGCCTTGGAATGAAACAATAGACTTGGCATTTGGAAGAGTTTCCTAAAGGAAGGAAGGATGTTAGATGAATTGGGTGATCAAGAAGAAGTATAATCTAGATTCCTTTGTGGCGTAGTATAAGGTATGTTTCATAAAAAATGGATACTCTCAAGTAAAGGGTGTTTATTATGAGAAGGAATTTTATGTAGCAACAATATAGACTCTATTAAAGGTTTTTGTTAACAACAGTACTTGCATATGATTTGGAAGTGGAGAAATTAGATCTTAAGACAAAATTTCTTCACAATGACATCAAAGAAGAAATTGTCATGAAGCAACTAGGAGGATTCGTGGGATGAGAGAGAAAAAATTTGGTGTTAGTTGAAGAGATCAATGTATGGATTGAGTTAGTACGAAAGATAACGGTAAGAAAATTTTGAAAAATATTTTTTCAACAATATTTTATAAGAAGTGAAGAAAAAAATTACATTTACTTCCATAAATAAGGTTTAATAACTTTAAATTTTGTCTCATATGTTGATGATATTATTTTAATTAGTGACAATACACATCTAGTCAATCAAAGTCACATGTGTTTAACATGAAGGAATTATGTGAGTTGCACTATTGTTTGGGAATTGAGTTAAAGATAAAGTACCAAAGAAGAATGATGTATATTGGCTAAATAAAGAAGATGTAAAACATACATGATTAGGGAATTGAGTTCAAGAGAAAGAACCAAAGAAGAATGATGTATTATGGCTAAAGAAAGCAGATGTAAAACATACATGATCCCTTTAGGATGGATACACGTAAATCAAATTCCATTATATCTCATCTAGGATTGTCTTTGTTCACTAACATGAGTAGTCCTATGTATTAGTGATGTGCATAAGACTAGATATTTCACATGCAATGGTAGTTGTAAGTAGGTACATGGAAAATATAGGTAGATATCATTAGGAAATGGTCAAGGGGATATTTAGGTACCTATGGAGAATTGGTGACTATGATATTTTCTATTAAGAGGTTGGGTACAAGTAGCTACTATAAGTTTATATTTATAGTATATTTTGAAATTACTACTAGAAATTTCCCCAAGAGGTGCAAAGGAACATTGAAAGGAAAAAAAAATATGTCATGATCTAATATCAATGCAACGGAGCTAGCAAAGATTGTTGTGAGGATTCAAGGGGTCCATTTTGGGTTAAGAATCAAGCATATGCATGCCTCATCCAATGTTGCACAACATGGAATAATTCAATAGGTATACACACTCTTTTTTTAAAAGAAGAATCATGAAACCATAAGTTTACAAACCATAAAATCCACATGTATGCATGCTTGCATATCCTAAAATAATTTATGGAAAATGAGGGGGTTTCAGATTATCAATAAACCTTTGAATAATTACATCGGGTGAAAGAAAACACATTTGAATCCAACCATGGACTATTGAATGAGTCAAGTTCCTTGGATAAATATTTAAATATTTCTTTAGTGTGCTATAAAACAAGCATTGGAAATAAAATTCAAAGTTCCAATGTCTCTCCTCACCAAAACAGAACAGGAACAATACTGGATATCAAGGTTTATTATCTACAAACTATTACACCTAATATCTAGTTTCCAGATTTCCTCAAAACACATTTATCTGACACACAGAGAGACTTGGAAGCAAATTAACTAGAATCGTTCAAATAATTATGCAAATTCTCATTTAAAATGTAAAATGGGACTAACCTTCAGTAAGGTCCTTCATCATTCATTAAAAAATGAATATTTACCGGAAACAAGCTAGCAATATCAAGCTTAAAAGGTGTAAACCAATAATTCATGACACTAAAGTTGTTGTAAGCATTCACGGTCTGCGGCCGACTGAATATTCAGAATATTTCATTGTCATACTAGTCAATATGTACTATGAAATAGTGAATTTCTAAGAAAAATACCCTCTCAAAAACATCATAGAATTATCTCACTTGAACCTAACAATATAGAGACGAATACAATGTTGAACAAGAATTTTATTCATGGCCAATCGAAATTTGTTCCAATTCAAATACCTATTATAGACTGCTTCCCACATTTGAATCCATGGTAAACTAAAAGAACTATTATGAGAATCAAGGACACAAAAATTCCAGGGACAATCAATTTCACTTTCATATTCTGAAACTCCATCTCCCCGCACAACTAGGTTCCCTGCTTTTGAAAGTATTGAGCCTGAAAAAAGGCACACAATACTCATAAGAAAAGTTTCTGTGATACGACCAGTTTGGCCCTTAAAATGTATTGGATTGATATGTAAACATTGTGTATATGTGTTTTATGATTTATACCACGGATATCAAGGCTAAGGCCTCGCTAGTCAATGCATGACTTTAAACAAAATGCATGTATTCATATTTTTTTATCCATGTGCTCGTAAGCCTCGGAAAATTGTAAAATCATGTAAATATTTATGATGCAATAAAATACCAAGAGATGGCTATGGAAGAAACTAAACTGAGGAAGCCATGTGTATCCACTAGGGAGAGGTGAGGGGGTTATGGGATTGAACCTTGTGTTTCCAAATGTCATGTTGAGAACCCACCTTAACTTTCATTGCTGGAATTTATTTCTGTTATAAGGAAGCATTTGAAAAATCAGCTCATGAAATTAATGGAGCATGGGTAACCCGAAAATTTGTAAGGATGGCTATAAGCATGGTTTACTTGACCCGCAAGTCACTCTTCCTCATGGTAATTCATTTTCCATCTTCCTCATTCCATTGTGGAACAACCAGAGTGTAATCTCGCCCAAGTGATAAACTTTATTTGTAATATTTTTTAAAGACTATTTTATTTTGAATGTGATTGGAATACCTAGAATATGTCAATCGGTCCTTGGTGGACACATTAACTAAAACATTATGTGTGTAATAAAAATCGAGAATGATGGGGACAGCCATGTTGAATGAGAAAACTATGCATGCGAGAGTGGGGGACGTGAAGGGTCAATCTTAGAAGGTTACAACAAGCATGGGAATGCCAGTATGACGCTATACCCACCATGGGGAATGAAAGATGTAGTGGCCATGGAAATTCCTATGGGGGGGATTGGCTCTTAGCCGTAAAATATCTAGGAAAAACAAAAAACTACAAATAAGGAAGCATATGCTATGAGGCGGGACACTGCTGAGTATGCTAGAACAAGGAAATACTTGTTGTGTGAGCACACTGTGTTAGGAAAGCTGAAAGAAATACTTGATGTGTGAGCACTCTGTGCGAGGAAAGTGATTTCTCACTGGAGAACTGGGACTAAGTTTGACTACCACCTCTCTTGGCATGCATAGTTTATCTCAGGGGTGATTGAGGGTGGAGAGATCTATGCCTAATATACAATTGGGTGGAATGTTGATGTTCCCTTTTCATTGCATCTCATTATTGACAGATAAAAAGTTCCTCTTATTGATAGATAACACCTGTGTAAAGAATCTATTTACTCTGCCTGGACTCAATGCCAGACAAGCATGATGGATGTCCTTCTTAAGTGAATTTGACTTTGAAGTGAAGTATATCAAAGCTAATGAAAATAAAGTGGCTAATGCACTCAGTTGAAGAACTCAAGAAGTGTATGAGATCGTCATGAGTCAACCAGAAGGTGATATGTTGAGCAGAAGATAAATAGTTAGCATCCATGACACTAAATATGGAAATATACTGAAGAAATTGCTGAAAGACGAGGTAAACTTTAATGGGACAAAATTCAAGGTAGACCAGAAAGGATTAATTTGGTTTAAAAGAAGAATATACATCCCTAACGTTGCAGATTTGAAATTGCTTGTTCTAAATGAATTGCACGGACCTCCTTATGCAGGGCACCCTCATTACCAAAAGATGATAACAACCCTCAGGAAGCAATTCTTTTGTCCTAAATTGAAGGCGGATCTAGTTGAGTACCTATATAAATGTTTGGAATGTCAACAGGTGAAGGCTTAGCATCAACATCCAGCAGGTTTCTTACAACCCTTACTAATTCCTGAATGGAAATGGGAGGTAATTACTCTATATTTTATCATAGGTTTTCCATAACTAAAAAACAACATGATTCAATTATGGTTGTAGTTGATAAATTAAGCAAGTCTCCTCATTTTATAGCTGTGAAATCGACTTATAAGGCTGTCAATGTTGCAAAAATATTAATGAAGGAAATACTTTGTGTTGGAAAATAGGGCAGACCCGGGTTTAATCCTTTTATGTCGTACCAAAAAAAGACCCACCGTGTTGGCCCTTTCGGCAACAACTTGCGCGCAAGTTGCAGTCTCACCCGAAACAGCAATGGGGTGCCGCAGAATCAGGTTTCTGCAAGCAGAGAGGGATATTACTGTACCTTAGCCTTTAATAAACTTTATTAATCAACAGTTACACAGCTTTGTCATTCGTTTATATATAACTTTGCAGATAGATAAATAACCGTGACTTGCTTAACCCACTACAGGGAATTCACAGCGAAGCTTATTATTAGCAGTGATCTAAGTTATCAAATGTATACAGTTATTAATGCTAAGAATAACAGGAATAGAAGCAACACAAGAAACCACAACACCAAATATAGCATGGTTCACCCCCAGTGTAGGGGCTACATCCACAAACTGTATTTTATTCAACTTGCTAAAAAACCCCAGTTTGATCTGCGCACTCAACTGCAGATCCCTTCAGTCCTTAACAGCCGCGCACACAGCTGCAGATCTTTCCTTAATATTCTTACAAAACCCTCTGTGCACACAGCTGCAGAGGTCATCCACGCACACAGCTGGGACTTAACCTTTCCTTACAAAATCAGCCATAGCTTCGCCTTAATATTTCTTTACATAAAAAACCTAACCTTTCTCATTTACACAAGTGCCTATTTATAGCGCACTGTTTACAAAAACATGGATTCAATACCATGGGCACCCAAAACCCTAAACTGGTCTTAAGCCACGTGTTTATTACAATAGAAGACTTTTATTCAACCCCCGACACCCCTAAGACTATTTTCAATCAAATTCGCGGGGTTACCCATCTTAAGGACTGTTGAGATGCGTGCCCTAACAGGCCCCTAAGACTCACCAGTGTCCCGTCCCGGGGCACTTATCTGCTCGGCTGGTGGTAAATTTTGCTTGGCGAAGACATTGTGCGCTGGTTCCTGGAGTCCTTCCTGCTAGTGGCCGGCTGCCTGCTTCTTTCTGCAGCTTGACATTGATGCGGAACTAAGGCCTTGTGGATCCATCTGCAACCCCATCCTTTGGTCGAGCTGGCGACACTTAACCAGCCACAGCTTGGGGTCCTCTGGACTTGTGTGCCACGCTGCATAAGGCACACAGCTGCTAAGGTTCTGCTATGCCAGAAGATTTCAGGGTGGGGCACGCCAGAGTCGTTTGGCGAGGTCTTATGGCCATCGTGGCTCCATGTTAGAGAAAATTTGTGCCTGCCTTCGCCTGGTTTAGAGCAAACTTCTACCTGCCTGGGTACCTAAGTCGAGTACAACTGTGCTGGCGGGCTACTCAAAAGGTTCTGCAGACCTCTTTCTCTGAACTCACGTACTAGCTTCTGGACGTCACAATTGTTTGTCATGGCTCCAATCGAGCAAACTCCAAGAAGTGCTTTCGATGGAAATGCCACAAGCCCATGTAGCTTAATTATAGAATTTCGTTACAGAATATTTCATCATAGTGTAGTAATGACATCAAATCTGCTTGAATACCATAAATCTCGTCACACTCAGCCTGAGATTTTCCCGAAATCTCATAATTACAGTTATGAAGAGTAGATCACGTGTCGCCGCTGTCAAATGTATTTTTTCCCATCCATCTCATACTAGGCTGCGACACAATTCCAACCTACGACATAACAACCACTTTCCACTTCGACACAGGATGAACCTACGTCCCTTGTCCAACCTTCGGCTTCCCATACTTTATCCTTCAGATTACGACATTCCACAGTGTGGCGAGCAGTTGTGCTGGGTATGTAGACTTCCTGTATTGGTGCTACCTTCAATTCTGAGGACTTGGCTGGTCCTTGTACTTCTTTAGACGACTCCCGTTTATCATAGAAGGAAAGAGTTCTCCATTTAACTTAGCTAGTTGGACTGCACCGCCATCAGTAACTTTCTGTACTATATACGGTCCCTTCCGATGTGTCTTAAACTTTGCGGGGAACTTCATAAATTTGCTATCATAGAGGAGCACAAGATCACCCTGCTGGAATTGTTTCTTCTTAATGTGTCTGTCATGCCACGCTTTTTCTCGAGCCTTCTGCACCTGTTGCTGGAAACCTGCAATAAATCTATCCTCCTCGAGTTCTAATATCTGTTTCGGTCTCTCTGTTATTATGGCTGGGTCATCCATTTCGGTGAAAGTAGAGATTCTGAGGCTGGGAACAATGTATTCCATTGGCATGACGGATTCTTGCCCATAAACCAATCGAAAAGGTGTATGGCCTATCAACTTTTTGCAAGTAGTTCTGTAAGCCCATAGCACTACTGGAATGCAAAGGTCCCAATCATTTCTCTTAGCATTACAAATTTTTGTCAAATCATGCTCCAGGATCTTATTAAAATCTTCGACAGTCCCATTGGCTTGTGGGTGATAGGCTATACTTTTCTGATGGTATACTTGAAATTATTCAGTCAGCACTGCAATTGTTTTATTTAAGAAATGTGATCCTTGATCACTCATAAGGACGTGAGGACACCCAAACCTGGACAAGATGTGATCGAAGATGAATTGAGCAGCTGTAGCAGCGCTACAGTTCTTGACCGGTTGGGCTTCAGCCCAACAGGTAAGGCAGTCAGTCACTGTAATAATATATCTTGCACCTGACTTCTTTGCAGGGGGGTTGATGGGGCCGACAAAGTCAATGGCCCATTTGTCAAAAGCTTGTAAGGTTACCTGCAGAACTAGGGGCATTTCATCTCATCGAGATGGTTTGCCTGCCCTTTGACAGACGTCGCAGCTGTGGCAATATTCTTTTGCATCCTTGTGAACGGTGGGCCACCATAAGCCAGCTGTCAAAATCTTCTGTGTTGTAGCTTTCCCTGCATAATGACCTCCTGCCGCGCCAGAATGTGCCTCGGCCAGAATCAAGGGTCGTTCATGCTCCAAAACACACCTGCGCATTATTTCATCTGGTCCCATCTTGTACAGCTGGTCCAATATTAGGGTGAAGTCCGCTGCTCGCACTACCAGCTGCTTCTTCTGTTGTGTGGTCATTTCAGCTGGTGGAAACCCTGTAGACAAGTACTGAGCAATATCCTGGAAGTAGTCATCGATTATCTAGATGGAAAACAGCTGCGCGTCGGGGAGGCCCTCATCTAGACTGGTGGGTTCTTCGCCCGATTCGAGCCTCGACAAGTGATCAGGTCCTAGGTTCAATCTCCCCAGCTTATCAATGATTTCGAAGTCATATTCTTGGAACAGGATCAGCCATCTGCATATTCTTCCTCCTAGCATAGGCTTATTAACCAAATATTTCAAAGCAGATTGGTCAGTAAACATCTTAAAATGAGATCCTAACAGATAATGTCAGAACTTCTGTAGTGCATACACCATAGCAAGGCCTTCCCGCTCAGTTGTAGTATAATTTTTCTCTGCAGTGGATAATTTTCTACAGGCAAAAGAAATAGGGTGGTCGATCTGACCTACGCCTGGTTGAGCCAATACCACCCCTAGAGCAATGGAGGATGCGTCGACATGCACATGAAACTCTTTGTTCCAGTCATGAAATACTAGAATGGGGGAAGTGACCATTTTTTTCTTCAAAATATCTAAGCTTTCCTGGCACTCCGGCGTCCATTCGAACTTATTATCTTTCTTCAACTGCCTTTCCATCGGAGCGGTAATTTGAGCATATCCTTGGATGAATTTTCTGTAGTAACCAGTGTGACCGAGTGTCATGCGCAGTTGTTTGATGGACTTCGGGGGTGGAAGATTGACAATAATAGCTATCTTTGCAAGATCCATCATCAATCCCTGCTTACAGACAACATGACCAAGGAGAATTCCAAAAGGGGCACAAAAGATACACTTTTTTAGATTCAAAGCAATCTGGTGCTGTCTACACTTGTTTAACCTACGTCTCAAACTAGTGAGGTGATCTTTTACTAGCCCAAAAATAGTCCAGTCATCAAAAAACACTTCTAATAATTTATGTATATATTCTTTGAACGCAGAGATGACGACCCTAGAAAATATAGCAGGTGCATTCTTCAGCCCAAAGGGCATGACAGTATATTGAAAGGATCCCATTTCGGTAGCAAATGTTGTCTTATGTCGGTTTTCTGGAGCAATTCGGATCTGATGGTAGCCAGAAAACCCATCAGTGAAAGAGTATATTTCTTGACCTCCAACATTGTCGAGCACTTCGTTGGTAAAGGGGGAAGGAAAGGGATCATGCAGAAAGGCATCATTTAATTTCCTGAGGTTGACACATATGCAGATTTCACCCTTAGTCTTCTTCTCCTGGACCACCATAGGACTAACCCACTCAGATTCTTCAACAGGCTCAATTATTCCTGCGGCGAGCATCTTATCCAGCTCCACCTTAACCTTTTCTTTATACTTCGGATTCAATCTATAAGGCCGTTGTTTCACAGGTTTTGCATCAGGTTTCAAAGGGATCTTCATTACGGCAATATCGCCCAAGATACCCTTCATTTCGGAAAACTTTGTTGGAAAGAGACCTTGGTACTCATGGAGAAGTTGGGTTACCTTGCTGACCATTTCATCATCCCAATAGTCACCAATTGTGGCAAGCTTAGGTTGTTCTTCAGATCCAATGTTAACTGTGCGTGTATTCAGGGGATGGTGTACTTACGGGGCTTCGATGGCTAGTCCTTGCACATCGCAGCATCCTTCTGACTCAGGGATAGCGATATTGCTTGGGTCACTACTATATTTCGATCCAAAATCCGACGGTTTTTTCCAACGGCGCGTGGATTTTTTATTTTAACAGTGCCAAAAATCAGGAAGATAATTTTTTTTTTTGAAATGGTGGTGATTAGCGTCGCTTAAGCGACGGCTAGGCTTGCAAGCGTCGCTTAAGCAACGGCTATCCTCCTAAGCATCGCTTAAGCGACGGCTATCCTCCAAAGCGTCGCTTAAGCGACGGCGCTTCAATTACTCATTCATTTAATAATGTCTTATCAAGCATTTAATAATTTGTCATAATTGGTTAATTATTTAAAATGGAAAGAGATGCTTAAGACATTATCCCACACACATTAAAATGGAAAGGCTAGGTTCATTTTTCATATAAATAGATGTACGGCTAGGTTCATTATCTCACACACTGAGTC
>LPNX010431169.1:72462-86121 GCA_001517045.1 Pseudotsuga menziesii | reverse complement strand
ATGCGTTTTGAGGGCTTCTATCTAGCACATGAGTTAAAAATCAGGTTTTCATCGCCAAATTTGGCCAAAAAGTGTTACCCATCTTCATGGAATCACCCAGGGACTTCCGTACTTTGAATTCATATCCTTGGATCACTCCAAGCGGTTTTATTTGCCAGAATTTCTGTCGTTGAAGAGAGGCGAATTCCAAGAAAAAGGATTAGTGGCTAATAGTAATACTGTAGGATTTCCTAAAGCTTTTGATTTGTTTACTTATCTAATAAGCCACCCAAAATTATTGGAGACCAAACATCATAAGTGTAGTGTGGATCCATTGTCACTGCCATCCACTCTCACGATATTATTTACAAGACGGATCTACCTATATTGATTCATTAGAACATAGTTGCATGCATGTTTTGCATTCTCATTTATAATAAGAGAGGCATAAAGTCTTAGAAGATGGGACAAAGAGAGTAGGTCATTGTGGCTGTGTTTTTCACCAAGTGTTTCCACAATTATGAATTCCAAATTTTTTGTTAATGTACTGGTGTAGTCTAGTTCTTGAGAACAATATTTTCTCCAACTTTGTGGCATCTAAGCAAGAAAGCATTGGTTGGCACTTTGTATATATTTATCTTTTTGATATGTCAATGAATAAAACTAGTTGGGCATTGCCTACGTGAGTTGTCCCACACAACTAGTTGTTGGCTTCCCACCATGCTTTGACAATCACAAACATCTTCTTGGTTGCGGTAAATATCTTCTCTACATCTTAAAGTTGTTGGCATCATGTTATGTTTGTTTGACATCAGGTTATGATTATTATTCACCTTTTAAAGATTTCTTCAACCAAATGACATTGATCCTAGTTGTGCATGTGTTAGTAGGAGTCAGTTATGTTGAAATTAAAAAAACAAACTATTTTAAATATAAACAACACTACAAGGAATTGTTGTAAACACAAATCAAAGTGTTTGCATATTAACATAAATACTTGATTATCTTAATATAATTAAGTGTAATAATATCAACACATAACAATAACCCATGTGACAATGAAAATTGTACATAAATTGAGAAGGCTTAAAAAACACTTAGGCAAATTATCGTAATTGAAACTCAAATACGACCCAAATCAATATCAAATTCTTCAGAGTACTTTGCTTATGTAGTCTTGATGTACAAATTACACATATGTAATGTGTGCGAATCTCTATGATTAAATAAATGACATGACAAAGTTTTATAATATTTATTAAAAATGTGCTTGAAAGAATGATTAATGCACATGTATTTTAAATATTAAGGAAGTTAAGTGCACCTAAGTATTCACGCAACTTTGGATTCCTCAATTTTTAATTTTTTTTGGTTTTGATGACTGGCTCGGATGTTAATGTTATATGGTCAAACTATTTCTGAATATTGTTGGTTCAGTTTGGTTCGATGCAGATATGGCATAGGGTTTCAAAATCGATAACCCAACTTGGGTCCATGCCTCGAATTTCAAACTTAGTCTACCTCTCAAACGACAATTTGGAAGCATAAATATACAAATATAAAAATACTAATACATTTTATTAGTTTGGAGAGTGGTCTAGTTTATGGGATTGTTTTAAGTGAAAATGTAGGTAGATAGACTATGTTGATAGAAATATAATACATGATTGATGGAAAGTGTTGATAGAAATAGTAAAATGCGACCTCCTAAGAAAGTGTTTTCCAAATAGACATGGAGTTACATTTAATATTTGGGAGCTAAAAAAAAGGTTGTTTTTGGATTCCATGGTGAGAAAGAGGTACAACTATGATCATGTATAACTTATGAAGTTGACAACATCTTTCATGGTTTGTCTCTATTTTACGCTATTTGTTATGGAAGCCAATTGGGATTTCTCCCATTGTTGGCAAGTGGTACTTACCAATTCATTATTATCAGTGGGGTGTTATGGAAATACCACAATTTCCACACACAAAATGTATAGGATGTTATTGAAATCACAACAACAACTGAAGAAACATGACTTCACAAGACTTCTATTTGACTTGTTGAGATTTTCTATTGCCATTTCAATTTGCTTTTTCAACATGCTTGTAATATTCTCCATTTTATTTTGTAAAAGGTATCAAGTACTCTTCCTCTGGAAAGGACACTAAATAACAATAACAACAACAACAATTACTTGGTAGATTGAGTTAGTTATAGATAACTTCTCCTATTAAATGTTTCCATGTGATTGACGATTTCCATACCTTCCTTATCACATGTTGTTGCTTTGGGAACATGAACTTTTATTTTTTAATTGAAGAACATAGCAATCTATAAGTTCCTTTTTCTTTATATAGGGAGTTTTCCATTTGGGGTTACTATGTTCCTTTGAATATTGGTTGTGTATATTTGCATACCATGAACTTTTATTTTATCAGTGAAAAACATAGCAGTCTGCAAGTTGCTCTTCTTTATACAACAAGTTAGTAATTTGGGAATACTATGTTCCTTTGCATATTGATTGTGTATATTTGCATCCCATTAATTATCTTCATGCTTGCATTGGAGGATGTTTAATATCAAGTAAACCATTATAATTACATGATGTCCAATTTTTAATACGATGATCTTTCCCCTATTATCTTGTGAAGGGGAAGCAAACTTCATTGTAAAATCTATTGGAAAGTATAATTATTCCCACTTAATGAATTAGTTAGAAGAAACAATTAAGATGTTATATCTAGAAGCTTATGTTCAGTGCACCTAGACAATTCAACTAAATCACATGACACGATGGCATGAGACACAAAGGACACGTGGATACCATTTTTTGACACTAGAAATAAGACACGATGACCCTTTTCTTTTGAGTTTGGTAAACCTGTGATAAAATCCATCGAGACCTCTATCCACCTTTGGATTAGAATGGAAAGTGGTTGTAGGAGACCTAGGGTCTTAATTGTTTCCACTTTATTTCATTAGCAAACCAAACATTCTGTCACAAATTTTTGAACATCGGTTTTAAGAGCATCCCAAAAAAATTCTTTCTTTACCCTATGGTAGGTTTTTAAGAAACCTTAGTTCCCTCCCATCAATGAGGAGCGGAGATCAAAAAGTACCTTTTTCTTGCGCTAGGAACTCTTACCAAGATATAGGGGATCCTTGTACAATAACAAGCCATATTTCCACGTAAATGTATTAGAGGAATTGTTATCCTGCTGCAGCTTTTGAATGAATGTCCATATTTCTTCATCATTTTTCCATTCATCCCTTGCTTTGGATATCCAATCTAGTTGGATTATTGAGATAGCATAGATTAATGCTTCAACATCCTCATCTTTCCTGGAGAGTGCATCTGTGACAACATTTTTCTTTCCCTTTTTGTAGATGATTTCAAAGTCATATCCCAACATCTTTGTCACCCATTTTTATTGTTCTTCTCGATATAGCCTTTGTTCCAAGAAGTATTTAAGGTTATCATGATCAATTTTAACCTTGAAATGTCTCCCCATAAGGTAGGGGAACCATTGCTTCAAGGCATGTAGTATTGCCAACATTTCCTTCTCATATATGGGCTTTTTAAAGTTCTTTCCCTTGTTTGGATGACTTGTGAAGGCAAGAGGGCGTCCTTCTTGCATTAGTACAACTCCAATTTCATTTCGTGAAGCATCATATTCCACAATAAAGGTTTTTGTGAAGTCTGGTGTCGCCAAAACATGAGCTTTACACATTTCCTCTTTGAGTTGTTGAAAATATTGAGTTGCCTCTAGAGTCCAAGAAAATGCATCTTCCTTCGGTAATGATGTTAGAGGAGTTGTTATTCTTCCATAGTTCCAAAAAAACTTGTGGTAGTACCCTGTCAGACCTAAGGATCCTCAAAGATTCTTCAGTGTTTTGGGAATCCATCAGTCCACCATGGATTTAATTTTGTTAGGGTCTACCTTGACACCTTCATGAAATACAATATGACCCAAATACTCTACCTCTATCCCAAAGAAACATTTTGAGGGTTTTGCATACAACTTTTTCTCCTTTAGTAGTTGTTGTGCCCTGCCAACATGTTGAAGATGTTCTTCCCAAGACTTGATATAGATTAGTATATCATCAAAGAATACCATCACACATTCTCTAAGGAAAGGATTGGAAATAGAATTCATCAAACCTTGAAATGTGGAAGACACATTTGTGAGACCAAATGGCACGAACAAAAATTCATAGTGACCTTCATGAGTTCTGAATGTTGTTTTGGGGATTTCACCATCCTTCATTGGAATATGATGATACCCAAAATGAAGATCCAACTTTGTCAAGACAACTGTTCCATGTAATTCCTCTAACAATTCATCAATGACAGGAATGGGAAACTTATCTTTAATGGTGATCTTGTTGAGCTCTCTATAAACATGACACATATGCCATGATCCATCTGGCTTGGGTATCGTTACAACTGGTGCAGAGTAAGAAATTTGCTAGGCCTAATTATTCCGACCTTTAACATATCAACAACCATACACTCAATTTCACTCTTCTGTCTATAGGGATATCGGGAAGGCTCGATGTTAGGAGGAACACTACTTGGAATTAAGTGGATATCATGATCAAAGTATCAAATAGGTCGAATAACTTTGGGAATATCTTCAAATACCTTGGAATGCTTATTAATGACCCTTTAGAAATCTAAGGAGACAGGGAAATTTAAGCCTTTAAACATCTAATGAGCATAATTATGCAACTACACCTTGATGTCCTTTTCTCAACAAATTTGTCATACCATTAGTGCTTATCACCTTGCTTGTTTTTCCTGTGATACCATTTAACTCATATTCTTTTCCTTCCCATGAAAATTTCATGAAAAGTTTTTGAAAATTAAAATCCATTGTTCCCAATGATTGTAACCATTGGATGCCTAATACAACATCAACCCCACCCATTGGGATAGCAATAATTGGACTATTCAATTTACATAATCCCCCACAACAAGATTGATATTATGGCATTTCCCTGAGCAATTTATAGTTCCTCCATTTGCAATCATAACTTGAAATTCTGGTGCTGGATATACAAAGCAATTAAGAACTTTGGCTAATTTACAGTGAATGAAATTATGAATACTATCTCAATCAATTAACACCGTTACCTTCTTATTTTTAATGTATCCTTCTATCTTGAGAGTTTGACGAGTGCTAACTCCAACCAATCCATGACAAGATGTTATGGGAGTAATTTCTTCTGAAGTATCCTCTTCTATTTATTATGAAGTCGCTTCTTCTTCAGATGCTTCCTCTTCTTTTGGTTCTTCCTCTTCATAATCTATGTAGAATAATTTATCCTCACCGCACTTATGTCCCTTACTATACTTGTTGTCACAATTAAAGCATAATCCTTTTTCTCTTCTTTCATCTAGTTGTTGGGGTGTCAACCTTTGTGGTTGTTTAGAAGAAGGAACATTATTTTCTCTGTATGTGTTGGAGAAGGCCTTTCTAGTAGTCATTGCCATATTTTTACTTTCAACCTTCCTTGCTATCATGAAAGCCTTCTCTAGGGATGATGGTTCAAAGAGACGCAACTCATGTTGAACGTTATCTTTGAAGGTTCCAATAAAGAGATCTAACAAATTATCTTCTGAAATATTCTTCACTCTGAGACTTAGCTTCTAAAATTGCTTGATAAGCTTGGTAATTAGACCTTTTTGCTTGAGATTTACCAACTGGATAAACAAGGTGTTGTTATTTATATCCCCATAATGTGCAATCAATTCTTCTACGAATATAGGCCAAGATATAACAGAGTCCTTTTTACGGTCACAAAGCCATTGATATAACCATACAAATTGATCGGGTTATAAATATAAGGATACAAAAGTTACCTTTGGCAAAGCGAGCACGTGGTGTAGATCAAAGAATTGCTCCATCTGAAAAATCCACATGATTGGATCCTTGCCATCAAAATTTATCATGTCAATCTTGGGGACAAAGTAGTTCCTTGGACCTGAATTGAACCCGCACTATTGTAGTGAATCATCAACTTTTGAGGAATCCAACTTCCTACTCTCCAATTGTTTTTCAATTTTCTCCAGACGTGATTGGAATAAGTCCTCTTTTTCCTCCTTATCCTCTTCTTGAGTAGATACATGAGGAATAAAACTATTTTCTATATCCTTCATCAATTCCTTCAAGTCTTGAGGATCTTCTTTTCTAGCCATCCCTTTGAGATCCTCTTTACTGGCCGTCTTCTTTTCCAATTTAACTAAGTCATCAATTTTCACATTTCCTTTAATCAAATCTTCCAACTTGGACACTCTAAAAGACATATCTTCCATTTCATCGTATGTCAGGGATGAATCCTATGGGGGTTTGAGTAGAGTGTGATTATTTCCACTTCCTTTTGGTGTCATTTTGAAAAATAAATATATATCACACCCTATGGTTTACCACAAATAGATCCTTCTACTCAAAGCTATTCAAATGAAAAATGATGTACCTTTTTCAAACCCCGATTAGAAGATTATTTTAGGGACAACTTGTAACTGAGATAAAAAATTTCAACTCCTCCGGGTATGAAAATTCATCCTCTAGGACCTTGATGTGTCCTCTTTCAAATTCCATAGGTCTGACCTAATTTGGATGTTCCAACAAAGAGTTATTACAAATCTCCCAAAGCTTCTTACTTTTGGCCTATCTAGAAGAGCACACTTGTATTGTATGCCATGCGTCCAATATTTTGTTTATGTAACTGAAACTTCTACCATAGATACCCTAATCCATCTTATTTTGGATGCAATTGGTCTCACTCAATTTGGATCTTGGATGCCTCCGATATGACCTTTTGGTCCCTAGAACACATGTTTTATACTAGGTTTTGGACTAGTAAAAAACCCTAGATTCCTCTACAACTATCTTAAAAAATCTAATGGATTAGGATTTGAATTAGGATCTGGATTCTTGTAGAAAAATTTTTTTACCGAAAATTCCAAGATGACTTGTTTTGCAGAGGCCGGTCCCGATGAAAGAGCTCTGATACCAAATATAATGCAACCAAGTCCCAGAAATAACATAAAAATAACATAAATATACCAAAAGAGAGTAATATGCCCCTTAATAATCAACAATAGAGGTAAATAACAATCCTCTTCGAGGGATGAACCTCCTTACATAATGTACTTATGTACCCAAAATAAGACAATATCCAATGATGGATAAAATGAGAATATATTCTTCCTATATATAGGAGACAAAGGTGTACAATAACAAGTAATAGACCTAGTAATAGACCCAAGCCGACATAAATAAGATGTAATGCACCACAATATAGGGGTTAATGTGCTACACTATATGGGGTAATGTGCCATCACTAAGGGCTTAACACGCAGGGAGGATGAAAAGGGAGGAGGAGGGAGGAGGGAGGAGGGCCACGTGTGAGGGAGGAGGGAGGAGGAGGGTCAGTCAACCATCAGAGGAGGCTAGTTCGACAAATAATTCCAATTCAATTCCTTGAACGACACATAATGTTTACAACTACTTGGAATCAACAAAGAAGGTCGAGTGTTTTTGCTATATATTATCGGGCATGAGGTCTCAACTGTCAAGCTCTTCATTTTTCATGTTGGGAGATTTCGATCGAACATGAATAACAATACCAATTCAAAGTCTTCAAGCTTGACATAAATTATGATAGGAGACAAGAGAGTCTTGATTGATATGGAATAAATAAAACCACCATTCCATTCATTTAGGTAAATGGATTGATATGGAAGAAATCCTGATGGTCCCTTCAAATTAACTCAATCAAAACTGACGCATAAAATTCCACATCTACTCACGAAAATGGACTGACACTGGAGAAACTTCCCATCAATCTCTGGATTTTATTTATACTGAGGAATGTTGAATGGACATGAGATCCCATTGCACGTGGTTCACTATTAAAATGCAAAATGAGATAAAATCATGCTTATAAATAATACTAGTACGCTATCATGCTACCTAATATTTTATTGTTTTGGATGGAATTCATTGATCAATTTTTTTTAAATATTGTTTTGAATAGAATTTCATTTTTTTTTACTACAAAAGGCATGGATCATGTTCAGATTTCAATTCCAAGGTTTAATTTTAAATTGATAAAATTATAATTTTGGAGTTATTTCATTTTCAATTCTTTCATAAGAGTCAAATTTTACAGGTCATGTTAATATTTTATTGAGAATGTCTTTACTTTTTTTTAATATAATTTGATCGATTATTTTTTATTTTGTAATGAGTTGGACACGAATCTTATTAAGAAAAAATGTTAATATTTTTTTAAGAATGTCTTTAATTTTTCTAATATAATTTGATGGATTTAATTTTTTGTTTTGTAATGAGTTAGACCAAAATCTTATTAAAAATATTTTTTTATTATTGTTCAAATTTTATGTATGTCTAAATTATTAAATTTATTATAATACAATGAATTTTTTTATATTATGAATCGTATATAAATCATACTTAAAATAAAATTTTACTACCATTTTAAATTGATATAGAAATGTTAAAGGTAAAGAGATAGAATACTTCGTATAAGAAAAAATGCATAAAATATGTGATGAAAACTAATACATGTCCAAAATATATAAGGTAAACGCATAGCTATCAAGTATCGAGTGTTTCTTTTAAGCATGGGGTGATTTCAATTACAATATTTTATGTTTAAGTTGATAGTTGATAACATTTATTGGTGTTATTCTTTAACTTTACTGCAGCGGGTTTGTACTACGAGTTTTTATTGCAATGAGCTTTTACTACGACATGTCACCACGAAGGGAGGGGATGCAAACATTCCTTAGCCAAGAATTAGTGGGTATAGAGATGATATGATCCTGTAATTGTGAGTTGTCAACGTTGACCTCCATTGTGGTCAACCCAACTCAGTTTTCAAAAAACCTTGTAATCACCCAAATTGAGTCGATTTTCTTTTTTTCATACGACTTTTGATTTGAGATTCAATCTAGCTCCCTAATGAGGGTGAGATTGATGAATATAAGGATTTTTTTTTAGCTTACTACAATTGGAATACATATTAAACAGAAACCAGTATGGGGTTTGATGAATAGTTAAATGCCAATGAGATCGTCAACATTATCTATCTATAGAAGTTCACCAACCACAAGTTAAGTGGTTGTGATAGCAATACAATATACGGTTAGATCTTTAAGATGTGGGAAGATCCACACGCAATCACATTATGGAATACAAAGTTATTTAGGAGGAATCAAAGGAATGTGTGGATTAATTTCACATAAAACATTTTAGATGTTTTTTTATTAGTATGATGTTTGTAATTGAAACTCTAAAGGATTTTTTGAATATTTATATGAATCATTTCTTCTTGTATTGTCTCATATACTCGATTTCATAATGAATCACATCACATTTTCTTTGATTTTATATGGTTAGAGTGGTGAAATTATTTAAGAAATATTTGTTTTTGTTTAATATGCAAGTTTAAAACAAGTAAAATCTTTTTTCAATTTTGGGGTTGATTTTAAAGTTTTTGTAAACAACAATATGGAATGTTTAGGCCATGGCTCTAATTTTTATCCCGAAAATAAATGTGTATATAACTAGTATCAACACTTTTATATTTGAAGGGTGGTTTTGGTGGTTTTTATACAAAAATCATCATTTATGGCTAGAGTTATCCTTCTTAGTATAAAGTTCTTGATTCATAATATAAATGGTTTCATCATTTTTATCAAAATTTAACTTCAACTCATATATATATATCTAAAATTAATTTAACATATATTATCAAATATTTAATTTTTAACCTATAACCCTTAATATATCAAGTCAACATGTCTCCACTAAACCCAACCCAAAATCCAAAACCTTATAAAATGTAGAATTCCAAATGCTTGTTTTGCACCATAACAATGCTCATCTACTATTGTCACTCACAATAGAAGATGCTCAAGCATTACCACCCCTTATCCAATTTCACTTTTCAATCAAATAAATATTTTAAATTCATAACATATACATAGCTATGAGTTCTCTTTGCTTTTTACTATAAACATATTTGTTTGACACATTTTATTTGTTATTTTTATCAACGTTACTTTACACCCTTTAAACCATGACTGATAAATAATATTTTATTTCATTATTAGTCCCTGCCAAGGCAGAGATTATAGCTTTCGATCGAAAGTCAAAATGCACTGACTTTATAAATCGCTTAATTAACTTTGCTAATGTTTTATAAAGTTTTCATAATTTGGTTGATTAATTTTAATATTTTGAAAATACAGAAATATTTTTTGAAATTTTAAAATAGTTATTTTTATTTTCCAATTGGTGGAGTACATTGAAATGACTAAATATCCATGGTTTGAAGGCTAATTGTCAGACCAAAAAAATTATTTAAAAATTAAAAAATATTTAATATTTTTGGCATTGCCACTTGGTACATGTAATAAAATGTCATTAATGCCACTCTTTCATCCATCCGGTTGCTATTGTCTATCAAAAATGCATTTATTTCCTGCATGCTTGTACTGCCATAAGATTTATTTTGTTGATTTGCATGTTTGCAAACAACAACAACAAAATGAATATTTAGAAATAAATGATTATAACACTATGAAATAGATGAATCTAACACCTGAATTTTGCACTAATGATATGTCATATGACAGTGGCAGATCAAATCAATTAGGAGCATATTCAAATAAATGATTCTAACACTATGAAATAAATGAATCTAACGAGTGAATTTTGCACTAACGATATGCCATCTGACAATGGCAGATCAAATCAATAAGGAGCGTGACATCATAGGGCATCAAGTGTAAGTGTTATGTGGTTAATAAAGGCCACTTAATGAAAATAAATAACATACCAATTCTGACTGAATTAGGTCCCGGTTCTATGAAGTTCCGCAAGTATTTCTTAAAAATTCCATAGAGGTTTTTCAATTGCGGCAAAAAGTTAACCCCTAAAGCCTCTAAAAAGACTTCAAAAGCAAGTACGCTTTTAAACCAGAAATGGGAAACTGGGAAACTGAGCATGACTGTCTGACCGGACTGAACATTAAAGATCCATTCCAGAAAATAATTTTGACTAGGGCTTCAAACGAATTTCGGCAACAACGCAATTTTCTTCCTTATGGATGTCTTCAATATGAATGATATGTCGATTACCCCATACTTTAGGACAATGATACGTGGAGGATCCTTCAAACATGTGATTGCATGGTGTTGGACACGTGGGTTTTTTTATGCAGTCCACTGGTGGGCTGTCATCAAAAAGGGTTGTAAGTCATCAAATGGTTTGCCAATTGGCTAAATAAAACAAAAAATGAGTCAAATTTGAAGTGGATAACAACTAAACATGTCACCCTGAACTATCTTGATCCACCTTTGTAATCACATATGATACAATCCCAACACTTGTAGACTTATGAACGTTCAAAACGATGCCTTAGTATTTAAGAACAAATAGTGTATAAGATGCCTAAATAGTGTATAAGATGCCTGGTTTTGTTACATTAAATATTTATTTTCAAACCATCACTAAGAAACATGTTTTCTTATTTAATAATTTAAAGCCTTTAATTGTTTCTTGGTGAGTGCCTCCAAAAGTTGGGTTCTTTATGGGAATATATAACATGTGTAATTATATTAAAAGTATTTTTGGGTAGTAATTAGCTCATGAAAGAAAATTAATATAGCTAAGATTAAAACTAACTCTCATGAGCTTCATGGTGAAACAGGGCGTCACTTTATTCCTAAAACTCCATAGGTAGAAAGGGTTTTCCATATGTGTGAGTCTATGAGTGTTGAGGATGAAAATCACTTTCTCTTAGAGTGCTCTGCTTACACCCACATTAGATCCAAGTATTTGTTACAATACAAACATTCATAACCTCTTAACTTACCAAAATTATAGTGATCTTGGAAAACTTATTGCCAAGATTTTAAAGTAAACCAAGTATATCCTTCTTAAGGTCTAATAGATGAAAATTGGTCTCAATGAAAGTTAATCATCATCATCATCACCATCATTAAGTGTTTCTATACTTACTTAACCCATTGTAGAATTTAATATATAAAATATTGAATGAGTTTACCAAAAGAAACACACCTAGAGATAGAGATAGTAATTTCTTGTGACGTTTTTCATAATCACAATAGAAGAGTTCTCAAACCATCACATTCATCCATTTATATTTTTCCATTTGTTTTCATGGCTTACATATATGCAAGATTTTAGATGGTTCCACATAGCAATATATCACTTTTATTATGTGGATAGAATTTTCAAAGAAATTCATTTATTTAAGTTATATTAATAATTAAATTTCATTTTAATAAAATTGTTATTAATTTATAGTATTCATTGTTGTGTTTCATTCGTGTTTGTGTTTAAGCATGTTCCATGTTTCTTAGTCACTACATCTATTTAATTCTATTATGTTTTTAAATTGTATTTAATACTTTTTGAAAAATCCATTTATTTCCTCAAAATACATAGTTAGAAATTAATTTCAATTGGTTGCTTGGTATTTGGTGTAAATGATTAAGTTTAAGAGATTGAGAAGTAATTGAATCTGGTTTCAACGACTATTTCATATTATTTTTGGATTATATTTTTGATATATTTTTTATTGTTTAAAATTTTCAAAAACTATTATTTTCTAGGGACTAGCTGCTTCTCAGCTATTTCACTTGTTATTGCTTTAGGTTAAACTTCATGGTTCGGGTTTATGGGTTAAGATAGCAATACACAAATATATTTACCCAATGAATATTCTGGATTGGATAAGATCTACTGTTAAAAAGAAAAAGAATATTTCTATTTGCTGGAAAGCTGTTATATGGGCTTTCGATCTCATTGGAAATTTTCTGGTCTGGAAAATTGGTTCTGGCAATGCTGTTCATATTGGTTTAGATCCATGGTCTGGCTGTAAATGGAGACATGCCCTTCCTATTCCTATGTTAGAAAGATTACGTTTGACTGGTTTTCATTTTCTTTCTGATATTGGAATTCTTGGTTCTGTTTTGATGTCTAAAAAATGGTTATCTGGAGAATCTATTGGATTTATTGACCCTCATGAGATTGCTGCTTGGAATGGACATATTGCCATTCTCAAGTCTAGCCATGTTAGACTTTGTGTTGCAGATGATTGTCTTACCTGGAATTTATCTAAAATAGGCAAGTATTCTCCTAAAGAGGGTTATGCTGAGCTTATTTATAGAGAAGTGGATCCAGTCTGGTGGTGGAAGGTCATATGGAAGATGAAGTGTCCTCTAAAAACAAAAATCTTTAGTTGGTTTCTTCTTTCTGGTAAAGCATTGACCTGGGATGTTCTTTGCTTGAGGGGTAGAGAAGGTCCTGGAAGATGCTTTTTATGCAAACAGAGCTGTGAATCCAATTTTCATATTGCAGTAGAATGTCCTTTTACTCAATCTGTTTGGTCAATTATTGAGGATCATTTGAAAATTAATAATTTATGGTTTGGAGAATCCTTGTGTGCTTGTTGCGCCGAGAGGCGCATTCTACAGCCCAGTATGAGGTAGAAGTGTGATTCCGTGCTCAACGTGGAAGTGACACGTGTTACATAAAAAAATCGGCTTATATATCTATATATATATACAAGTCGACTTAATAATTAATAATCTTAAGTGTATATATATATATATTTGTCAGTAA
>LPNX010431169.1:26692-67143 GCA_001517045.1 Pseudotsuga menziesii | reverse complement strand
GTAACGTGTTTCAAGTTACCAGCCTTCTGTATATGTTACGCCATGGTTACGCATAATTCCTCCTTAGTTTACTGAGTTCCTTCTTGATTAAAGTGAAAGTATTTTTCCATTTTCCTCACATATCAACCAATAACCAAATGGACATAAGCATATGTATGATAGGATCAACCCTATTTATCTTGAATCGACAACAAGACCTACAAAATCATGGCACAAATAGCGATATAGTGCATCAGTTTATCAATATAGAATGTCAACTCATCCAAATTTGTGACGATTAATAAGACAAAGGCCTGAGACATGTGGGGTAGGACCTCTCGCCCGTGGCTCCAAAAAAAGGAGGATGGCATTAGGTCTTAATTCATACAGTATTTTGCCTTGATTCATGCTAGGGAGAAAAAAATATTTATAGCTTATATTTAGGTTTTAAACCCAAATTAATAGAGCCATAGGGAAAACTATATTGTCCCTTGTCAAGGACATATTAAGAATACATTGAAGAAATAATAATATCTTTGTGACCATGTATATATATATATATATATGCATTGACTAGTCATGTGGTTTGCGTCTTTTTAACTTTAATTTAGCTTAACTGTTATTATATTTATTTTTATGTTCACTACATTGTTATCCTCTCAAGGATGCTTTGTCCTCAAAGCATCTTTAATAGGCATGTTCTTCCTTTAATGAGAGTCTGATACTTGTTAACTTCCTTGCGATGAGGTGGAATATACTTTTTGGGTGGTGTTTGTTCTTTTTTAGAAATGGTTTCCTTCTAATACACATCATTCTCATTCCTACTAAGGAGTGTACATGATATTGATGCTAGTGATACTTTTGGCGGTGTTTCATCATGGTCAAAATTTGAGTTGTATGCTATAGTGATTTATTCTTATGGGCTTGTTACTTCTACATGATTTCCATCCACTATTTTATAGTAGTGTAAAGACATGTCTTCACATCTATGACTTGGAATCCAATTCTTACCACATCGACGGTAGTTGCTTTCCTTCATTTTACCCTTTTTTGAATTGGGATATTTATTGTCGTTGTAAGTAGTTTCCTTCCTTAGAGAATCGAAAACTACCTTTTGTTGACTAATTAAATTCCTTTCGGTCATTGTTTCTATAATCCTTGCTTCAATCAAGTTCTTAGGTTTTGATATCCTTAATGCACTATGGATAATGGGTTTTGAGACAAAAATATGCATATTCACTGAGTTGTTCATTTGTAAGATCATGAAATCTAGTTGCAAGAACTTACCATTCATGGGTATATTGTTTCATTGTTTTCATTTGTTGTAAATGGGAAAACCTAATATATGTGTCATCTTTTTCATCATCACCGAACCTCTTAGGGAGATATTATTTGAAAATTTGTCAATTAACAGAGAAACCATTAGTATTTCTAAACCACCAGATGAATCAATCATGTAAGCATCATCCTCTAAATATAAAGATGGCATCGATATATTCTCTAATTCACTAGCAAGTGGGTTCATCGAAAAAATCCATTGATTTTATTAAACCACATGATGGCCTTTCAATAATCCAATCCATCATATCATGTATCTCAATTTTGATTTTATTTAGATACCCTAAATTTAATTTGAATATCTCTAGTAATTAGAGTTTGGGAATTTTGGGCTTGGTGGTAGTATTCGATGGACGAAGGGTTGTGCAAATAACACATCTACCCTTTCAATTAGCTAGCCAATCCTTTCACTATGATCATCAAGTACCCCTATTGTTTTATCCCTATCATTGTTTCGTAGATTCTTAATTTAGGGTTTTCCATCAAGTCTAAGACTCTTTCGTTATCTTGTTAAGATTCATTCTAAACGTTCTAGACGTCTCTTATGTTATCTTGTTAAAGTTGCATCTAAATGTTTAACCCGTATCTTTTATTGTTCTAGCAAACTTTCCTTCTAATTCTTTATGTCCCTTCTCAACGTTTCCAAGATGGTGTCTTAAACTATTGGCTTCATCCCTACAATGCTTAACCTTGGCATGTAGTTCATTATTGCTTACCATCTTGGGTTTTTCATTTTTATTTGTAGATCCCACTTTAATTTTGACTTTATATATTATATAGAAAGTTTTTAATTTGATGAAAAGTAACCATTTAAAAAAATAAGAAATTTTTTTTAACTTGGATTTAACCCAAGATATTTGTTTTATATAATAAAGTATCCTTTGGATTTCAGAAAGTGCAAACAATCACAAAAAAATGGCTATATGGATTAAAATGTTGTATGATTCCCTAGATTCGAGTGAGGAACAATGTTATCACTATCTACCACTCCCTCCTCATGGATGTGATGTTTGGCAAGGAAGAGAGGATAAAAAAAACTCAATTTAGATCTATAGTACCAGGGATCGACCATGTTCCATCGACATAGCTCACACTAGTACAAAATGAGGAATTAACTACTAGGTGACTAAAAATTCTAGTCAGCACAGGTTTTTCAAGTGATTTACTACTAAATATGAGCAATTTTGATTGACCCAACTATAAACGACTAATTTAGTCACCAGTTAATGAATATGACTAGATAATAAGTGACAGAGTTAAAAATGACTAACATAAATGACTAATTTAGTCACGGCATAAAAAATGACTAGCTAGAAGAATATGAATTAGTCATTTTAATTGTGTCACGAAAAATTGCAAATTTGACAATGATGTGTAAATTTTGTAAATTGTCTACCTTCTATTAGTAATATTGGTGTCATGCACCTCAATCTTTAAGATCCAACAAAGCATTTGCACGAATTTTCTCTTGACCATCTTTATCCCTGCTGCACCATTGAATTAGCAAACCCGGTTAAGCACGTTCCAAAGGAAAATTAGGTTCCTACGTCAATTACAAATTAGGTACTAGAACCAGTATCATATCGATACCTAGCTTGAAGCATCATATCCCTACATCCCCTCGAGAACCAGTCATTCGAATGCGTCTCCTCCACGTAGACTTACCAAATGCATCAAATGCATGGCCAAAGAAACACGTCAAGTACTTCAGATCTGTGGGCTAAAGGTATCAACGTTCGACCAATAGAATGAATGTTGATTTAAGTTTGGAATGCGGTTGTGGTTGTGGTCGCTACTGGCTAAGAGTAGATCTAAACATTCATAACATCATGGCTCCCGTATCTAGTGGAATGATGGTTCTCTCACTTAGGAATATGGCGGAGGCTAGAAATAAGATGTTGCACCATCATCTTGAAGGTGACTTTTCCTCATTCACCCTTCTTCTATTTGAGCAACTAATAGTTGAACCTTTTGTTCTCCAATGGGGATAAGGATACTATGCATGAGATTGTGAATCTAGACCTTTCTTGAGTACCATGGTGAGTGTAAGTTGTGGAAAAAATGGAAATATGAGGGGAGGGGGCCGGATCACTCCCATATGTTTTGAGTTCAGAGGGAAGATTGGGAGGTGAAAATTGTATTCCATCGGGTCATCTCGCCTGCAATTAAGTAAGAAATAAAAAAGGTAGAGAAGTGGGATAAGAGTGAATATGGGGTTTTTGGTGAGAAGGGGATTCATACTGGTATGGAATAATGGATCTTAAACGTCGAGACTTCCATATTGAGGGATGCCAAAATTTCTAAAATGTTATCTTATACTGGAATATGAATAGCCTCCTCAGTGAAGCTCTTATGGACAGTTAGGAGGAGAGAAAGGATATCCTTCTATAGCATGAAGAGACTCTAAAATAGATTTGTAGGATAAATATTAAGCTTCATCTTATTTCCAAGGAAATAACGAGGATGGGAGATAATATCAACTTGCCTACAAAATAAACCATTGGTATGGTATTCAAGGAGTAGACTTCAACAGGGAAACACAACAAGGATCCACCAGTGTCTTAGGTGCCCACTATGTCAATTTCTTATGATGACTAAATTTTATGCATTTTGTCTTAACTATTTTTGTATTTTGAACAATAACTATAATAATTTTGAAAAACAATATGTCAACTATGAAAATCAAGATGATAGATATAGGAGTACTAAACAATGGTGGTTAAAAACTTTCTTGTTTTTACTAGGATTTGGATGACACATTGTTTTTTGTGGTTGGTCTCGTTTACCTAGTGGTAGACCATCCCATTAAAACTTTGTATATTTTCTTCTACAATAATATAATGTTTAGATAGATTAAAACAACAAATGTTGTACGATTGAGTTGACAGAATGTACAATGGTTGTATGGATGTATGAAATGTATAGGTGGAGTGTGGTATATGAATGATGATGAAAAGGACAATGTAAAGATGAAATTATGACGACAAAAACATGAGTCAATCATATGGAGGGAAGGGACATGAAAGGAAGGGGTGGTTGTAAATTCACAGTGTCATTATGACAGAGAACTGCATCAGTATGTAAAACCAACTTGTATAAATTAGAGTATGGTATGCTTTTATCGTGGTAGTGGATATATTATTAGTGTACGAATTTTACAACCAGGGAAAATTGGATCTAAAACCATGTAGTGAACGATCCCTAATCACTATGGAATGGATAGTGGATTTATGCAATAATAATATATTGACTAAAGAACAATTTGATAGAATGATGATTAGAATGAGCCTTGTGACAATGAACATATATTAAATGGTCACGAGGTAAGAGGTATGTCCTTTGACCTTTCATTTAGCTTAACCACTGCTACTACTACTATTATTGGTGTTGTTGTTGTTGTTGTTGTTTTAAGTTATTATTATTGCCATTATATTTATTTTTATGTTCATTACAAAAACCCATTAAAGGTATTGTCCAATCCAATATACCACATTGTGTTATTTTTATAAAGGGTTATTTCTATTTCCAAGGTACTTGATAACTTCCATCAACATAACCCTTACCATAAATTTGTAAGTGGGAGCTTTTATGGATCCCTTATTCATTGGATTTTTGGAGATGAAATTCCTCAAATTTTACACAATGGACATGATTTTGCAATATGGGACCATGCATGACATCTTATGGGTCATATCTCTATTAGTGGGAGTAATGATCATACAACAATGTTTAGGTGTAGAACCATATAGGTGACATAACTTGAGCCAAATACACTTCCTACGTACCAAGCTCGAGTTATCAAATTATTGTTCTTGGTTGTTTCTCAAGTTAAAAACATAGAAATGAAAGGGTGATTAATTAAGAATCTAAGAGATCACAATTTGAAAGTTTTAAACAAATTGTACCTGGCATCCTTGTGGTTCTATCCTGGACAGCCTGGACAGCCATGTCATAGCCAAAAGTGCCACCTGACATCCTATAGATCTCCATCTGTCTAGAAATCTCTGCGTGCTCAGAGGGAGTTAACACCATCCTCTGAACACACTGGAGAAAGCAATCCATGACCTCAGCATCAAACTGAAAGCCACATGCATAAGAGAAAGTAGGGTTGAGGTAGAGCCCTGCTGCATGAATGGGACGATGGAGAGTATTATTCCATCATTCATCGATCACACTCCATAGTTCAGCTCGTCTTGTGAGTCCCACCTCCCCCTTGTCCTCATAGTAGTGATGGATAGCTTCCTTGGCCCTATCCATGGCCTCATACAAGTAGCCAATTACGGGATTTTCACCATCAACCAAACGAAGAACCTTTACCAAAGGTTCACTAATGGCACATACCTCCTCCAATCGTGCCCAAAAAGTCAAATCAAATTGCACCATTCGAGCAATGGCTTGCCCATCTTGTTTGGTGCTATAGACACAAGATGCCCACTCATCAGAAAGAAACATCCGCTGCAACTCCATCATAACCTTATGCGTAGACTGAAGAGAAATGAAGGAAGTGGCGAATCGTGTGATTGCAGGATGCATCAACTCCTTGTTTCCCGTGAAGCGTCTCATGAGTGAAAGAACATATGTATGATTGTATATATATTTTGTCACACTCCGAGCTGAATCAGTGACTTCTTTGATCCAAGGAAGTTTTCCCATGTCCTCTAGCATCAAATCAATGCAATGGGCAGCACAAGGAGTCCAATACAAGCTTGCATACCTCTCCATAAGCATCCTCCCAGCAGCAACATAACTGGCAGTGTTGTTTGTAATGACTTGGACAACATATTGTGGCCCTATCTCTTGGATAAACTTATCCAGCAAATCACATAATAAGCGTGCATCTTTAACATAGGAAGATGCATCGACAGATTTGATAAAAACTGTCCCCCTGGGACAATTGACCAAGAAATTGATAATGGATCTACCCTTCCCATCAGTCCATCCATCCGACATAATAGTGCAACCGGTGGCCGCCCATGACTGTCTGAGCTCATCTAATCTGCGGGTGCAATCAACCTTCTCCTCATCAAGGAGTCTCCCTCTCAAATCATTAAAGGAAGGCCCCCTATAATCTGGACCAACAGCGCCAGCAGCTTCAAACATGGCATGATAGTAGGGGTTGTTTTTGGTGATGTTGAAAGGCACATCACCTCATAGAAAACATTTTGTCACAACTCTATCTGCCTCATCCTTCTCCCTTTGTTTGAGCATAGTTCGAACAGAAGGTTGCCTCGAATACGATGCCACATAAGGTGAGGCTGAAGAAGGCACAGTGGAATGTGGGGGTCGTGAAGATGAGGAGAAGGAATGCATGTCACTTGTGCCTCCCATGGTTCTTGACTGTGTTCTAGATGCAAGTTCATGTCTGAATTCCTCTTTCTCGTCCCTCTTCTTAGCCATGTCAAGAATGGATTGGTTTGCAATACGCATCACTTCTGGGGTAACAATAGGACAAACATCCACTTCATGCCCAACAATTTTGGCAAGGTGGTATTTCAAGCGGCTAATTCCACCAGAAATATCCTTCCCACATAGTTTGCAATTCAACCTTTGCCAATTATTAGGGTCAATTGGCTGCCCAAACTCCCACATTGGATCCAATGGCTTTGGCATTGTGTCCACTATCACCTATGCCACAACAAACAAACAAAAATGAATCAATTTTAAAATGTTCTTCTTTAAAATTTTGATTCTTGAAAACAATGAAATTATTAAAAATTTAAAACATTCAAACTTCAAAGAAATGGGAGGGTGGCCTACTTAAAACCTTTTAAAACCCTATAGGCTATGATTGTAATGGCAAATCTACACCCTACACTAAATCTAAACCTAAACCCTACATTAAATCTACATTAACCAACAAATCTCAAGCAAAATAAAAAATAATGAAAGTTCAAAGTTAAGAATACATACCTGATTAAATGCAATGGAAACTTGATTGCCCCCATCCTCTCTTGTAGAAAATCGCCCAAGACGTCACAGCTCCACTTCCTCCAAGCCAAAATGTCCAAATGAACCAAAAAAATGCGTCTGCGGCCTCTTTATGGCAATTTTTTTTAATTTTTAACTAGCAGGCCGACATTTTCCATCGAATCGCGATAATTTCTGAATATATCGCGATTTTTTTATGTATCGGGAAAATGTCGCGATATTTTAGCGGCGATATATCGCCGACTCCATCGAATCGCGATGTCGACGATATATCGCCGATATATGTAACTATGATTTTTCCCAATATATGGCACTTTATAAATGCTTCTGTATCACAGTGGGATGATAAGCTTATATCTTTTATCTTGATTTCATGTCGGGCCTACCAGTGAAGGTGAAGGTTATGGAAGGAACATTGGATAACAAATTGGAGGATCTACATGAATTTTTAGAAGAAGAGGGACTTTTGTACTTTGAATTCATATTCTTGGATCACTCCAAGCGGTTTTTATTTGTCAGGCTTTTTGTTGTTGAAGGAGAGGCGAATTCTAGGAAAAGGGATTAGTGGCTAATAGTAATAATGTAGGATTTCCCAGATCTTTTGATTTATTTACTTATCTAATAAGCCACCCAAAATAATTGGAGACCAAACATCATAAGTGTAGTGTGGATCCACTGTCACTGCCATCCACTCTCACGATATCTATTTATAAGACGGATCTACCTATATTGATTCATTAGAACATAGTTGCATGAATGTTTTTCATTCTCATTTATAATAAGAGAGGCATAAAGTCTTAGAAGATGGGACACATATAGTAGGTCATTGTGGTTGTGTTTATCACCCAGTGTTTCCACAATTAGGAATTCCAATTTTTTTGTTAATGTACTGGTGTAGTCTAGTTCTTGAGAACAATATTTTCTCCAACTTTGTGGCATATAAGCAAGAAAGCATTGGTTGGCACTTTGTATATATTTATCTTTTTGATACGTCAATGAATAAAACTAGTTGGGCATTGCTTACATGAGTTGTCCCACACAACTAGTTGTTGGCTTCCCACCATGCTTTATATCTTCTCTACATTCTTAAAGTTGTTGGCATCATGTTATGTTTGTTTGGCATCAAGTTATGATTAATATTCACCTTTTAAAGATTTCTTCAACCAAATGACATTGATCCTAGTTGTGCATGTGTTAGTAGGAGTCAGTTATGTTGAAATTAAAAAAACAAACTATTTTTAATATAAACAACACTACAAGGAATTGTTGTAAACACAAATCAAAGTGTTTGCATATTAAATGTAATAATATCAACACATAACAATAACCCATGTGACAATGAAAATTGTACATAAATTGAGAAGGGTTAAAAAAACACTCAGGCAAATTATCGTAATTGAAACTCAAATACGACCCAAATCAATATCAAATTCTTCATAGTACTTTGCTTATGTAGTCTTGATGTACAAATTACACATGTAATGTGTGCGAATCTTTATGATTAAATAAATGACATGGCAAAGTTTTATAATATTTATTAAAAATGTGCTTGAAAGAATGATTAATACACATGTATTTTAAATATTAAGGAAGTTAAGTGCACCTAAGTATTCACGCAACTTTGGATTCCTCAAATTTTTAGTTTTTTTGGTTTTGATGACTGGCTCGGATGTTAATGTTATATGGTCAAACTATTTATGAATTTTGTTGGTTCAGTTTGTTTCGATGCAGACATGGCATAGGGTTTCAAAATCGATAACCCAGACTTGGGTCCATGCCTCGAATTTCAAACTTAGTCTATTTTTCAAACGACAATTTGGAAGCATAAATATAAAAATACTAATAAATTTTCTGAAAATATATATATATAGTTAAAACATAAAAATATAATATTAAAATTATTAATAACGTGTTTATAATGTAATAAATCCAAATAGTAAGTCAATAATAAATCTAAATTTTGATATTTAAAATTATAAATAATTATTAAAACTATAACTTCCACCTTCACCCTTCATGGTAGGGGGATTTACATCAGAGCTAACCATTAATAGTTATAGATAAATACATATTTACCTATCTAAACAAATCAATAATAATTTTGACGATTTACTTATTCATAAAAATGTCAAATTGATGGTTATAATGTTTTGATTCCTATCCCGTCAACTTCTATGTCCTGAATTTCAAGTAAACTGTCAATTACTTTTTAAAATGGAAAAAGTGTTATGTAAAATGTCAAATTCCAGACCTGCTTGGGTGGTCCAATGTGGATAAATGTACCTGTTGCACAAGAGTTCAAAAGGAAATTCACATTGAAGATATAAAAGGTAGGGATGACCCTCTCTTTAGGGCATGCAAATGTAAATTAAGGAGTCGGCTTTCAAACCGACCATTTGCACCGATCGGACGACCGCGCTCGCGTGAGCGGTCACGTCCGACGACCGCGGTCGTCCGATCGGTGCAAATGGTCGGTTCGGTAGCTCCCACCGTAAATTAATAGTCATTTTATTTTCTTTTAGTTCATGTTATCAGTTTGGAGAGTGGTCTAGTTTATGGGATTGTTTTAAGTGAAAATGTAGGTAGATAGACTATGTTGATAGAAATATAATACATGATTGATGGGAAGTGTTGATAGAAATAGTAAAATGCGACCTCCTAAGAAAGTGTTTTCCAAATAGACATGGAGTTACATTTAAAATTTGGGAGCTAAAAAAAAGGTTGTTTTTGGATTCCATGGTGAGAAAGAGGTACAACTATGATCATGTATAACTTATAAAGTTGACAACATCTTTCATGGTTTGTCTCTATTTTACGCTATTTGTTATTGAAGCCAATTGGGATTTCTCCCATTGTTGTCAAGTGCTACTTACCAATTCATTATTATCAGTGGGGTGTTATGGAAATACCACAATTTCCACACACAAAAGGTATAGGATGTTATTGAAATCACAACAACAACTGAAGAAACATGACTTCACAAGACTTCTATTTGATTTGTTGAGATTTTCTATTGCCATTTCAATTTGCTTTTTCAACATGCTTGTAATATTCTCCATTTTATTTTGTAAAAGGTATCTTACTCTTCCTCTGGAAAGGACACTAAATAACAATAACAACAACAACAATTACTTGGTAGATTGAGTTAATTATAGATAACTTCTCCTATTAAACGTTTCCATGTGATTGACGATTTCCATACCTTCCTTATCACAGGTTGTTGCTTTGGGAACATGAACTTTTATTTTTTAATTGAAGAACATAGCAATCTATAAGTTCCTTTTCTTTATATAGGGAGTTTTCCATTTGGGGTTACTATGTTCCTTTGAATATTGGTTGTGTATATTTGCATACCATGAACTTTTATTTTATCAGTGAAAAGCATAGCAGTCTGCAAGTTGCTCTTCTTTATATAACAAGTTAGTGATTTGGGAATACTATGTTCCTTTGCATATTGATTGTGTATATTTGCATCCCATTAATTATTTTCATGCTTGCATTGGAGGATGTTTAATATCAAGTAAACCATTATAATTACATGATGTCCAGTTTTTAATAGGATGATCTTTCCCCTATTATCTTGTGAAGGGGAAGCAAACTTCATTGTAAAATCTATTGGAAAGTATAATTATTCCCACTTAATGAATTAGTTAGAAGAAACAATTAAGATGTTATATCTAGAAGCTTATGTTCAGTGCACTTAGACAATTCAACTAAATCACATAACACGATGGCACGAGACACAAAGGACACATGGATACCATTTTTTGACACCAGAAATAAGACATGATGACACTCTTTCCTTTTGAGTTTGGTAAACCTGTGATAAAATCCATCGAGACCTCTATCCACCTTCGGATTAGAATGGAAAGTGGTTGTAGGAGACCCGGGGTCTTAATTGTTTCCACTTTATTTCGTTGGCAAACCAAACATTCTGTCACAAATTTTTGAACATCGGTTTTAAGAGAATCCCAAAAAAATTCCTTCTTTACCCTATGGTAGGTTTTTAAGAAACCTTAGTTCCCTCCTATCAATGAGGAGCAGAGATCAAAAAGTACCTTTTTCTTGTGCTAGGAACTCTTACCAAGATATAGGCGATCCTTGTACAATAATAAGCCATATTTCCATGTAAATGTATTAGAGGAATTGAGATCCTGCTACAGCTTTTGAATGAATGTCCATATTTCTTCGTCATTTTTCCATTCATCCCTTGCTTCGGCTATCCAATCTAGTTGAATTATTGAGATAGCATAGATTAATGCTTCAACATCCTCATCTTTCCTAGAGAGTGCATCTGCGACAACATTTTTCTTTCCCTTTTTGTAGATGATTTCAAAGTCATATCCCAACATCTTTGTCACCCGTTTTTGTTGTTCTTCTCGATATAGCCTTTGTTCCAAGAAGTATTTAAGGCTATCATGATCAATTTTAACCTTGAAATGTCTCCCCATAAGGTAAGAGAACCATTGCTTCAAGGCATGTAGTATTGCCAACATTTCCTTCTCATAAATGGGCTTTTTAAAATTCTTTCCCTTGATTGGATGACTTGTGAAGGCAAGAGGGTGTCCTTCTTGCATTAGTACAACTCCAATTTCATTTCGTGAAGCATCATATTCCACAATAAAGGATTTTGTGAAGTATGGTGTCGCCAAAACATGAGCTTTACACATTGCCTCTTTGAGTTGTTGAAAAGATTGAGTTGCCTCTAAAGTCCAAGAAAATGCATCTTTCTTTGGTAATGATGTTAGAGGAGCTATTATTCTTCCATAGTTCCAAAAAAACTTGTGGTAGTACCCTGTCAGACCTAAGGATCCTCAAAGATTCTTTAGTGTTTTTTGGAATCCACCAGTCCACCATGGATTTAATTTTGGTAGGGTCTACCTTGACACCTTCATGAAATACAATATGACCCAAATACTCTACCTCTATCCCAAGGAAACATTTTGAGGGTTTTGCATACAACTTTTTCTCCTTTAGTCGTTGTTGTGCCCTGCCAACATGCTGAAGATATTCTTCCCAAGACTTGATATAGATTAGTATATCATCAAAGAATACCATCACACATTTTCTAAGGAAAGGCTTGGAAATAGAATTCATCAAACCTTGAAATGTGGAAGACACATTTGTGAGACCAAATGGCACGAACAAAAATTCATAGTGACCTTAATGAGTTCTAAATGTTGTTTTGGGGATTTCACCATCCTTCATTCAAATCTGATGATACCCAAAATGAAGATCCAACTTTGTGAAGACAACTGCTCCATGTAATTCCTCTAACAATTCATCAATGACAGGAATGGGAAACTTATCTTTAATGGTGATCTTGTTGAGATCTCTATAAACATGACACATATGCCATGATCCATCTGGCTTGGGTATCGTTGCAACTGGTGCAAAGTAAGAACTTTGCTAGGCCTAATTATTCCAACCTTTAACATATCAACAACCATACACTCAATTTCACTCTTCTGGCTATAGGGATATCGGGAAGGCTTGATGTTAGGAGGAACAATGCCTGGAATTAAGTGGATATCATGATCAAAGTATCAAATAGGTCGAAGAAATTTGGGAATATCTTCAAATACCTTGGAATGCTTATTAATGACCCTTTAGAAATCTAAGGAGATAGGGGACTTTAAGCCTTTAAACATCTAATGAGCATAATTATGCAACTACACCTTGATGTCCTTTTCTCAACAAATTTATCATACCATTAGAGCTTATCACCTTGCTTGGTTTTCTCGTGATGCCATTTAACTCATATTCTTTTCCTTCCCATGAAAATTTCATGAATTTTTTTTGAAAATTAAAATCCATTGTTCCCAATGATTGTAACCATTGGACGCCTAATACAACATCAGCCCCACCCATTGAGATAGCAATAATTGGACTATTCAATTTACATAATCCCCCATAACAAGATTGATATTATGGCATTTCCCTGAGTAATTTATAGTTCCTCCATTTGCAATCATAACTTGAAACTTTGGTGCTGGATATACAAAGAAATTAAGAACTTTGGCTAATTTACAGTGAATGAAATTATGAATACTATCTGAATCAATTAACATTGTTACCTTCTTATTTTTGATGTATCCTTCTATCTTGAGAGTTTTATGAGTGCTAATTCCAACCAATCCATGACAAGATGTTGTGGGAGTAATTTCTTCTGAAGTATCCTCTTCTATTTATTATGAAGTCGCCTCTTCTTGAGATGCTTCCTCTTCTTTTGGTTCTTCCTCTTCATAATCTATGTAGAATAATTTCTCCTCACCGCACTTATGTCCCTTACTATACTTCTTGTCACAATTAAAGCATAATCCCTTTTCTCTTCTTTCATCTAGTTGTTGGGGTGTCAACCTTTGTGGTTGTTTAGAAGAAGGAACATTATTTTCTCTGTATGTGTTGGAGAAGGCCTTTCTAGTAGTCATTGCCATATTTTTACTTTCAACCTTCCTTGCTATCATGAAAGCCTTCTCTAGGGATGATGGTTCAAAGAGACACAACTCATGTTGAACATTATCTTTGAAGGTCCCAATAAAGAGATCTAACAAATTATCTTCTAAAATATTCTTCACCCTTAGACTTAGCTTCTAAAGTTGCTTGATAAGCTTGGTAATTAGACCTTTTTGTTTGATATTTACTAGCTAGATAAAGAAGGTGTTGTTATTTATATCCCATAATGTGCAATCAATTCTTCTGTGAATATAGACCAAGATATAACAGAGTCCTTTTTACGGTCACAAAGCCATTGATACCATACAAATTGATCAGGTTCTAAATATAAGGATACAAAAGTGACCTTTGGCAAAGCGAGCATGTGGTGTAGATCAAAGAATTGCTCCATCTGAAAAATCCACGTGATTGGATCCTTGCCATCAAAATTTATCATGTCAATCTTGGGGACAAAGTAGTTCCTTGGACCTGAATTGAACCCGCACTATTGTAGTGAATCATCAACTTTTGAGGACTCCAACTTCCTACTCTCCAATTGTTTTTCAATTTTCTCCAGACGTGATTGGAATAAGACCTCTTTTTCCTCCTTATCCTTCTAGCCATCCCTTTGAGATCCTCTTTACTAGCTGTCTTCTTTTCCAATTTAACTAAGTCATCAATTTTCACATTTCCTTTAATCAAATCTTCCAACTTGGACACTCGAAAAGACATATCTTCCATTTCATCGTATGTCAGGGATGAATCCTATGGAGGTTTGAGTAGAGTGTGATTATTTCCACTTCCTTTTGGTGTCATTTTGAACAATAAATATATATCACACCCTAGGGTTTACCGCAAATAGATCCTTCTACTCAAAGCTATTCAAATGAAAAATGATGTACCTTTTTCAAACCTTGATTAGAAGATTATTTTAGGGACAACTTGTAACTGGGATAAAAATTTTCAACTCCTCTGGGTATGAAAATTTAGCCTCTAGGACCTTGATGTGTCCTCTTTCAAATTCCATAGGTCTGACCTAATTTGGATGTTCCAACAAAGAGTTATTGCAAATCTCCCAAAGCTTCTTATTTTTGGCCTATCTAGAAGAGCGCACTTGTATTGTATGCCATGTGTCCAATATTTTGTTTCTGTAGTTGAAACTTCTACCACATATACCCTGGTCCATCTTATTTTGGATGCAATTGGTCTCACTCAATTTGGATCTTGGATGCCTCAAATATGACCTTTTGGTCCCTAGAACACATGTTTTATACTAGGTTTTGGACTAGTAAAAAACCCTAGATTCCTCTGCAATTATCTTCGAAAACCTAATGGATTAGGATCTGAATTTTGGATTAGAGATATCTCAGCCTATTTGAGAAGTGCTTTTTCACCTTGATCTCTAGATTCTTGTAGAAAAAATTTTTTACCGAAAATTCCAAGATGACTTGTTTTGCAGTGGCCAGTCCCAAGGAAAGAGCTCTAGAACAATTCAATTTTTTTTTTTGCAGAGGCCAGTCCCGAGGATCCCCTTTTGTGCTTGATATATCTAGCTTTAAAACAATTCAATTTTCTTTTTTTGTTTAAGCCAACACCAATTGTATTTTTGTTTTTACTTTTGTTCTTTTTATTAAAACTTCATGTTACATAAGTGTTACAACAGCTCCCCAATGCTAGGCTATGTAGCACTTTGTTACTCTAAATTCAATTAAATAACATGAATTTTTTAAATAAATTATGAACTAAAATTAGGTCATATAACATAGAAGTTAATTCAAATGATTGACACAAATATTATAAACTATTTAACTAATTCCATACCAACAAATACCCAGTTTAAACTCACGTATGAAATACCAATAATTTACACTAAACAATAATTTATACTAACCCATATAAAACAAATGTTATCTACTTAGGAAAACACAATCCTTAAATTTAACATTTTCTTTTTCTTTGTAAACAAAAATACACTATAATAATTAAAATATCTTGTATTTATAATATATATATCAATTTTACTAGGCTCATGGATCGGCTGGACCAAATAAAAACCAACTTCAAACACTGAAATTATTTTGATCCTTTAATAAAATAATATAGTATAATTCACTTGAAATTCTTCGTTTAATTGTTTAATAGTCTGTAATTTGAAGCCAAGTTGTCATAAACTAGTTACAGAGAAAAACAAATGTCTAGTAATACCCATTTATTATATTTTATTATTTTTTAACCATTAAAATTATTAAATTCATAGATTGTAAAACTTTGGTTATATTTGATCATTTCAATACCATTAAAATCATATGTTGTAAAACATTTATGATATGAACTATGTATAATGGTCTGTAATGTTGAAACTAGATTATTATAAAACTAGTTACATAGAAAAAAACAAAAAATATATGGATGTCCATTTGTTATATTTTATTATTTCTTTAACCATTAAATTCATATATGATAAAACATTTACAATATATAAACTATAAATAATAGTATGTAATGTTGAAGCCATTGATAAACAAGTTACAAGAAAAGCCAAAATATATAAATATACATTTATTTTATTTTATTTCTTAACCATTTAAACAAGTTACATAGAAAAGCCAAGATATATGAATATATAATTATTTTATTTTATTATTCATATATGTTTTCCACTCTAAAAAAGGGTTTCCAGAGTTTTTGATAGATCTTTCTAAAATGGATCTATGCTGCTTGGTAGATCCTTTATAAGATGGATCAATGGCAACCAAACAGCTAAAAATTATGAAAGGTACATACAAAACCAATTCAATAAAAGCCCTTCCAACAGGTATAAATCCAGGTGATAATGTTGACAGCATGAGGCCAATAATCTGAGATGTAACCAAAAAAGTTCCATTCTCAGCTGCTTCCAATATATACTTGGCAACATTTTCAGATGTCTCTGCTTGACTGCGGTTGTACAGGCAAAGCACCTTCGACATCTTCAATACCTAGCTGTGAGTCTCTATACCACCTGCAATGTATAGCTTAGACTAAAGATTGCAAATATAAATATAAATATGAATATAGGGATATCTTGTGTACTACTATGTCAATATAGTTAGAGCTCTGTTTCAGTGTCTCTATGCTAGCACCTAGATCACTTGTTTCTGTATATTTTTAATAAAAATAAAACAAATATTAAGTGAATAAAAATTTCACATTGTGGGTATTAATTTATAATTTAAATCAAAGAAAAATTTCAATTAATTAGAACTAAAAAATAATAAAACTTGGGTACTTCTTGAGATGCTAGTCGGGAGTTGACTTGAACCATGGATTTACACATAATTGATTTACAATTTTACATATTAGACCAGTATAAATCAATCTTACTCCGTATCTACCAAACTGTAAAAGGGATCAAATCTCGCTAGTAAAAGCAAAGAAACAGAAACCCTTGAGAATGTTGTAATTTGGCATACAAAAATACCAGCATAAGTGTTTTAATTTCGGAATTTTAAAACAGAGTTTCAAAAAGGTTAAAGGCTGTTAATTGAGAATGTTGCAATTTGGCATACAAAAATACCAGCATGAGTGTTTTAATTTCGGAATTTTAAAACAGAGTTTCAAAAAAGTTAAAGGCTGTTAATTTTAAAACTATTGCTGCAAAAATTCCACGCCATTGCATCACGCTACAGGTAGAAAGAATAGATTTAAGTGTGATCATCCCATCATATCTTCATATTCTCTCTGCAATCAAATCTTCATATTCTCTATGCAACAAAGAAAAGAACTGAAAGGGATGATGCAATCAGGAAAAGAACCGAAAGGGATGATTCTTGGCAAAACAGTCAATACAACTCTCACACTGCAAGAAGAGATCTTTGTATTCACGAAATCAAAATGAAAATAAAAATCCTTTGTGTAACCATCAAAACTCAACCATAAAAAATCCAGTCATAAGAATCCTTGGATTGCTCATCATTTTCCCCACAATTTGGCCAATGCAATTATTTGATTCATACAAACACAGATCCATGCTAATACTGCCCTGCCAAATGATGGTTACGATTCGTGCAATGTTTTCCAGAGTTGTATAGATGAAAATAATGGAATATTACACCCGGAAACCAGATTGGACTACATTATTACATCGACAAACTTCTTTATGTATCAAATCCCGGGATCCATCTCCAAGCTTGAAGACCTGCTCATTTGACAGTCATTTTCAAAACTGCAATTAAATATGAAATCAATCATCCTTTCTAGAAGGTTTATAAAAGATTAAATCTCAAATTTTTGATTCCACTAAAACCAATACAAAATGAAAAACTTTACTAAAATTGATCTCAGTTCCATATCAAGAACATCAAGAAACAACAGTCCAGTATACTTACTCGTCTGACGATTAGGAAGAGCTACACTTGAATCCTTCTTGATCCGGCCCTACGCCGGCTGTACTGCCGCATTTCGCTACGGTTCTCACGCTGTCGATCAAGGCCTCTGTGTTGGATTCCTTGGAGAGAATTTCCGTGAGCTACTCAGGCGAAATGACGAGCTTTACCCGCCAAACGCCATTTTTGTGCTTAGGCAGCATTTCCATGCACGGCTTCTTGTACTTTGAAACGGTGGAAATGGTGTGTGTCGAGATCTTAGAAGGAGCTGATCCGAGCCCCCACAGGACGACAGGCGACATGAAGATGCAGGCAGAGACGAAAGATGGTCAATGAGGCCCTCGTCATGATCGATGTGACCACCAGTGAGATCTAGTAGTCCTCCGCCTTACTTGTGGAGATCAAGAGGAAGCAGGTAATACAATTCTCCGTGGAGAAGCTCCTCGTTGCAGAGCAGGGGAGGGGAATTTATCGCACCAGGACGGAAAATGCCATGGCCGAGGTAATCGTTGATAATGCATTGCGCAGTGATAGGTCCATCGAATTCCATAACCCCTCCTGTGGGTGGCATAACCTTGATGGCCTCATCATCTTCTTGTACAAAGCTTCTCCACACGCAATTTCCCATGACATAACGCCAGTGCTCTCTCAGGCCTCCTCCTCCTCCTGGCAAACCCTTCCCTTCAATTATCGGCCTAACATGCTCGTGTTCATGAGCGTTCTTGGCCTGGCCTTTGTAATGCCAATAAATCAATATTAGATTTAGCATCAGCTTAAACTACATTGGAATCAAGGAATGGTATCTGCAAAAGATCAAATTAATCTCTCCAAAAAACTTACCCGGGCCCTTGCTGCTGCTCCGCTGTGGCAGGATCGAACCCTAGCCTTGCATTTTCGAAACCCCCTCGGACTCTTGCACTTCTCCAGCATCTTGCGAGTTGGGTCTTCCGGTATTTCTATGAAGAGAGAAACCTGAAGAGAGGAAATGGTGGAAGCACAGTCATGAGTGCTCGAGAGCACACACAGTGGGATAGTTGCAGAGCGCAGAGACGAAGGGAATGGGTGGAATATGGAGTTTGAATGATGGCGCAGGAAAGCCTAGACGAAGGGAGTGGGTGGAGTCTTAAAAGCATGGCGTGGGACGTCGAGGAGGTGGAGACGGCGACTAATGGTGGATGGTGACGGGAGCGCAACGGAAGGATAGCAAACGGGGTGGTAGCGATGGTGGGTGAATGGGCGGCCGGCGACGGGGAAGGCCGGTCCGGTGGCCGGAGGGCCGGCGCAATGATTGCCGCCGGGCAAAATCGTCGCGTCGGTAGCTTACTCCGTTAAAATTTGGTTGGATCTAAATTTTATATATAATATTTTTAAATATGGAGTGACTAGACTACACTGAAGTGACGTCTGAGTAATTTTGGCTGCCGAGTGGATGAATTTTTGGGTTGGATTTCCATTAATGCGCACCTACGAGTCTGTATGTTTAGGCGACGATAAATGCTCTGCTCCCTAAATGCTGCAAGTCATAATAAATGCATTACTGGATAACCGGTATGTCCCACTGGTGTAATGGCAATTACATTTCATAAAAACATAACGTGCGAAACACTCCTAAATGAACTTACTCCAGTCTCCAACAGACTAAGTCAAAAGATCGTATTATATTTTACATGCATCGTCGTTGATCTAAGGAAATGAAATTGATAACTGAGATTCATAGCGGGATATGAGGATGTGAATGGCCCATCCTCGAACAAGAAAAATAGCACTACAGAATAAAAAAATGTATCTCGGTCAGGGCTTGAACGGAGAAACAATAAATGAGATCAATAGGAGAGCCTGAGAGGTAATAAAAAAATTGTTGTAATATTAAAATTTGATACCACAACTAGTTGCCACTTCAATGCATTTTCCCTCTCAACAAAAAAGAGATTAGAGTGAGTTATGGAAGATTTTTTCATTTAAAGTACTATTTTTGCCCAAATGCATCTCCTATGAGAATCCAACATCAAGACTCAACAGGACAGAGTGGAAACAGGGAGAACCCTGGTATGAGAATGCAGAACCTTGCAATTTCTTGCAGGAAAACGTTAAGGAGAACCGTGCAATTTCTTGCAGTAGAGCACAAGAGAGAAGAATGAGTTTTCTTCGTCCATGTAACCAAAGTTAATTAGCTGGATGCGGAACCCTTCCAAAACAATTTTCTTTCCCAACAACTCGCAAGGTTAGTGCATTCTGGAAATTCATCTTCCTAAATAGTTATGCCATTGGATATCAAATTTGTTGTTTCAAATGGGAAGTTATGGATAAGTTTGAAAATGTAACTCTTTATTTACCATTTCATTTCCTTGCTTTGTATTGGAAATCCTCCTCCAACTTTTTGATCCACCCAAAAAATAATTATACGGTAAAAAAAATTCCCACCTCTCCATAGTTATAATTTAACATTACAATAATATAAAAGCATTTCCCAACCCACCTTACCCATCTCCGTGAACCACTAAGATAGCAAATGCTCAGATTTCATTCCAACTCATATTTTTTCCATGGATCTTTAAAGTCAAGTCTATAAAACCAGCGCCCATCTCTGGATATGTGTGTCGTCCTCTTCAATTGATTTTTTTTTTATCCAAAACCTACTTTTTATGGATTCCATAATGAATTTTGTTTTTAATAGAATTTTTAAACGAAAGGAGAATTGTGGAGGCTTCACCTACACTTAAATGCTCAAGCTCTCCATAGAGAAAATATATCAAAAATAACTATTAACTCTGTTAATCAAGTGGATTTGAGAGTTTCGGAGCCAACTACGGCCTCAATCTCTATTATTTAGCATCTTATGTTGGATGTCTGCGCTGCTAACAAATGCTTAGCTTATCCCCTATGGAACCGTTATTGTTAGAGATAAAGGGCACTTTGAGGTTAGTCCATAACGTGTTGCTTTCACTGTGGAATGCTTCAATACCACTCTGTCAATGGAGGGGAATCCCATGGATAAAAGGTAGATGGCACACCTCTCAAGTGCAACACTAAGTTCACCTGTAAGAACAAATCTCAGTCTAATTTTCAATTTTTGCTTGTGAATGCTTCAATCCCACTCTGTCAATGGAGGGGAATCTTATGGATAAAAGGTAGGTGGCACACCTCTCAACTGCAACACTAAGTTCACCTGTAAGAACAAATCTCACTCTATATAAAGATTTTTCAATTTTTGCTTACAATATTGAACTGTAGCTATGATTGTAGGAATTACAATACCCAAATAGCTAAAAATATATATATATATCTAGTGATTTTATCTTAATATCAAAATTATCAGAGGCCCTATCTCCGTCTATCTCTTCAATATCTTGAGCCTGCAAAACACTATCAATGGAAACATACCATGGGACCTATGCTGTCACCTAGTCGAGCTTGGATCTTGATCAAGATGAGCTTGTTGGTACCGTTCCAAACGTTGCCTTGCCAAGTGTAAGATGCCCAAATTAGAAAAAATGGATTTTGGTGATAATCATCTTAAGGGCTCGATTTTGGTGACAACCATTTTAAGGGCTCGATACCTAGGTTTCTGCCGAGTTTCAAAAGACTCCATATTCTTGATCTCTGCAATAAATCTTTTTTTAATAATTCGTTTTTTGAGACAATACCAAAAGCCCTTGCCAATATGAGCTTATCTGGTTTGAATTTCTCACACATTCATAGGTGCCATAAATGAAACGTAAATATTCCTGTGTAGAATGCATGGGAAAATAAGAAACCACACTTTTGGCATGACTTCTATGCCTTAGTTATCAGCCGTGGCCACAACGAAACCATGGTAAATTTATGAAGCGTTCATCTATTCGACCCAAATTCGCAACTTATTAGGTACTTATGAAAAATTTAAATTGAAGGGTAAATTTTTTTCTTACAAGGCACTTTTAAAGACAAAACCGTCAATTTTTTTCAGTGATGGCAAGGGTGCCCGTCAAATTTAACCCCAGCCCCCTGGTATTTCTATATTGATATGGGTTAAGACTGGGCTCAACGGATATATAATATAATGTTACACGTGCACCATTCAATGTATTTAGTAAAGTGTCATCCATCACCGTTTTGAACCCAATACAATATCATGTTAAATGAACAAAATCCAAGGTAGGCAATTAATATTAGGTTAAATGAACAAAATCAAGGTGGGTAGCTGTTAAAATAACACAGTATTGTTGTTTTTCAAAGATTTGTGTTTCAATTTTTTTAATAAAATTTATATGAATTTAGATCTCATAATATATATTATTTTAAATGATAAAACATATCATAATTCAGGTTTCATCAGGATATTCTCAATAAAAACATTGGCAAAAAACCCAGAAAATTTCAAATTAGAAAATAAAATTTAGTGACTGGAAGAGTGAGATTCCTTGGATTATAGCTTTACAGGTAAGCAACCTCAGCCCTACTCTATATCAATAAAGATAATGACAGGGAAGCAACCTCAGCCCTGCTCTATAAATAAAGATAAAGAACGTGCTGGATTACGCTTTGGATTTCGTTATTGTCTTTTTCTTTAAAGAAAAAGAAGATGGCTTTAATTGGCATGTGTTTTATCAAAGAATAATATTCATTTAAATAAACCGAGTGGCCTGCGTGATCTTGAAGTTTCTGTTTGACCTACCAATCTACATAACAAGAAGTCAAATAATAGCTGCCTTCTGGCGCGTATATATTTATATCCCAGTAATGGAGATCTCAATCCATTCAGTCTGCAAAGTCAGGCAAGGAGCAAAAAGCTTTCAAGCTTCCATATTCTCACAGCGTCATTAGATTGCTGAAAAAAATTCTATCTCCATGTCGTCGTGTTCTTCTTCGGCATGGGCAGTCACAGTCGCTGGATCATTTCTGGAAGAAACAAAATGTAATGTAAAAGAGAAAATGATTAATACAGAGCAAGCGGCCGATGAATTCATCGAAGCATTTCGGGGCGAATTGAAGATGCAGAGGCATGCCTCTGCTTCTGCAGTTGTTGAACTCAAACAGAAGAGCAGCAGCTCCAGCTCCAGCTCCAGCTCCAAGATCAAAAGTAGTAGTCAGGATAATCTGTCGAAGACTCAAAATTTGGAAAGAGAATTAAAAGATGTTGATAAATCGGCGGACGATTTCATCAATAAATTTCGTAAGAAATTGGCTATCGAGAGACGGGATTCACTCGATCGTTATAAACAGATGCTTGACAGAGGTGTTTGAATAAAAGATGATGCCCATTTCCTCATGTAGATTCAAGAATATGTATGAAGTATCATTTGTTTTACAATTTATTCCTCTTTAACCATTTTTTAAAAATGTATCCCGAGTTTTGAATAAGCAAAAAGATTATTATCGAATTTGTATGGCATGCGTTAATGTTGGCATCATAGATTTTTATGGTTTGAGATTACTGTGTGATTTTTTAAAGTTTAGTACCTATCAAAGTCGATGAGCATGGGTTAAAAATCCAATGTTGGAGATAAGTTGATCCTGTTAATAATGGGGTTTGTTTGGGAAATGGGCAGCAGCAAATCTCCGTTCATATAATCATTTGAACAACAAACTGGATTCTCCTATTTCACATATAAATAATCTGAGAAATTTTTTATTTTTAGCATTGCGAATTCCATCCTGCTGATTTGGATTAGGATTGACTGGATGATGGATAAATATGCGCAAAGAGTTCGTGCTCGAATTTCTGTACGGGACTGGCCAATTAGCCCGAATGTAATCTCGTAAGCCTTCGATTTAACTCTGAATTACAATTTTGATTCCTTCAAAATAAACCTAAATGCTTCGGAATCTGAATCTAAACAGAGATGAATGTTCTATAACATTTCAGGACATGAATTCCAGACTGCTCGGATTTTGAGCTTTTAACATGATGGTGTCTTGGGCAATGTAATAAACTAACGGTCAAAACACTAATCTATGATATGCATTGTGATTGGATTGGTAACGTGTTTCAATATGTTACGCCATGGTTACGCATAATTCCTCCTTAGTTTAAGGAGTTCCTTCTTGATTAAAGTGAAAGTATTTTTCCATTTTCCTCACATATCAACCAATGGAGTAAACTACTTAACCGACTATTTGCATCGATCGGACGACCTGGCTCGCGTGAGCGGTCACATCTGACGTTGCCGCTCCTCCAATCGGTGCAAATGGTCGGGTAAATAGGTCAATCTTCAACCAATAACCAAATGGACATAAGCATATGTATGATAGGATCAACCCTATTTATCTTGAATCGACAACAAGATCTACAAAATCATGGCACAAATAGTGATATAATGCATCAGTTTATCAATATAGAATGTCAACTCATCCAAATTTGTGACAATTAATAAGACAAAGACCTGAGACATGTGGGGTAGGACCTCTCGCCCGTGGCTCCAAGAAAATGAGGATGGCATTAGGTCTTAATTCATACAGATTTTTGCCTTGATTCATGCTACGGAGAAAAAAATATTTATAGCTTATATTTAGGTTTTAAACCCAAATTAATAGAGCCATAGGGAAAACTATATTGTCCCTTGTCAAGGACATATTAAGAATACATTGAATAGATAATAATATCTTTGTGACCATGTATATATATGCATTGACTAGTCATGTGGTTTGCGTCTTTTGAAATTTAATTTAGCTTAACTATTATTATATTTATTTTTATGTTCACTACATTGTTATTCTCTCAAGGATGCTTTGTCCTCAAAGCATCTTTAATAGGCGTGTTCTTCTTTTAATGAGAGTCTGATACTTGTTAACTTCCTTGAGATGAGGTGGAATATACTTTTTGGGTGATGTTTGTTCCTTTTTAGAAATGGTTTCCTTCTCATACACATCATTCTCATTCCTACTAAGGAGTGTACATGATGTTGATGCTAGTGATACTTTTGGTGGTGTTTCATCATGGTCAAAATTTGAGTTGTATGCTATAGTGATTTATTTTTATGCGTTTGTTACTTCTACATGATTTCCATTCACTATTTTATAGTAGTGTAAAGACATGTCTTCACATCTATGACTTGGAATCCAATTCTTACCACATCGATGGTAGTTGCTTTCCTTCATTTTACCATTTCTTGAATCGGGATATTTATTGTCGTTGTAAGTAGTTTCCTTCCTTAAAGAATCGAAAACTACCTTTTGTCAAGACTAATAAAATTCCTTTCGGTCATTGTTTCTATAATCCTCGCTTCAATCAAGTTCTTAGGCCTTGATATCCTTAATGCACTATGGATAATGGGTTTTGAGACAAAAATATACATATTCAATAGTTGTTCATTTGTAAGATCATGAAATCTAGTTGCAAGAACTTACCATTCATGGGTATATTGTTTCATTGTTCTCATTTGTTGTAAATGGGAAAACCTAATATAGGTGTCATCTTTTTCATCATCACGGAACCTCTTAGGGAGATATTATTTGAAAATTTGTCAATTAACAAAGAAACCATTAGTATTTCTAAACCACCAGATGAATCAATCATAAGCATCATACTCTAAATATAAAGATGGCATCGATATATTCTCTAATTCACTAGCAAGTGGGTTCATCGAAAAAATCCATTGATTTTATTAAACCACATGATGGCCTTTCAATAATCCAATCCATCATATCGTGTATCTCAATTTTGATTTTATTTAGATACCCTAAATTTAATTTGAATATCTCTAGTAATTAGAGTTTGGGAATTTTGGGCTTGGTGGTAGTATTCGATGGACTAAGGGTTGTGCAAATAACGCATCTACCCTTTCAATTAGCTAGCCAATCCTTTCGCTATGATCATCAAGTACCCCTATTGTTTTATCCCTATCATTGTTTCGTAGATTCTTAATTTAGGGTTTTCCATCAAGTCTAAGACTCTTTCGTTATCTTGTTAAGATTCATTCTAAACGTTCTAGACGTCTCTTATGCTATCTTGTTAAAGTTGCATCTAAATGTTTAACCTGTATCTTTTATTGTTCTAGCAAACTTTCCTTCTAATTCTTTATGTCCCTTCTCAACGTTTCCAAGACGGTGTCTTAAACTATTGGCTTCATCCCTACAATGCTTAACCTTGGCATGTAGTTCATTATTGCTTACCATCTTGGGTTTTTCATTTTTATTTGTAGATCCCACTTTAATTTTGACTTTATATATTATATAGAAAGCTTTTAATTTGATGAAAAGTAACCATTTAAAAAAATAAGAAGAATTTTTTTAACTTGATTTTAACCCAAGATATTTGTTTTATATAATAAAGTATCCTTTGGATTTCAGAAAGTGCAAACAATCACAAAAAAGTGGCTATATGGATTAAAATGTTGTATGATTCCCTAGATTCGAGTGAGGAACAATGTTATCACTATCTACCACTCCCTCCTCATGGATGTGATGTTTGGCAAGGAAGAGAGGATTAAAAAAACTCACTTTAGATCTACAGTACCAGGGATCGACCATGTTCCATCGACATAGCTCACACTAGTACAAAATGAGGAATTAGCTACTAGGTGACTAACAATTCTAGTCACCACAGGTTTTTCAAGTGATTTACTACTAAATATGAGCAAGTTTGATTGACCCAACTATAAACGACTAAAATTAACGACTAATTTAGTCACTAGTTAATGAATATGACTAGATAATAAGTGACAGAGTTAAAAATGACTAACATAAATGACTAATTTAGTCACGGCATAAAAAATGACTAGCTAGAAGAATATGAATTAGTCATTTATGTTAGTCATTTTAATTGTGTCATGAAAACTTGCAAATTTGACAATGAAGTGTAAATTTTGTAAGTTGTCTACCTTCTGTTAGTAATATTGGTGTCAGGCACGTCAATCTTTAAAGATCCAACAAAGCATTTGCACGAATTTTCTCTTGACCATTTTTATCCCTGCTGCACCATTGAATTAGCAAACCCGGTTAAGCGCGTTCCAAAGGAAAATTAGGTTCCTACGTCAATTACAAATTAGGTACTAGAACCAGTATCATATCGATACCTAGCTTGAAGCATCATAGCCCTACATCCCCTTGAGAACCAGTCATTCGAATGTGCCTCCTCCACGTAGACTTACCAAATGCATCCAATGCATGCCCAAAGAAACACGTCAAGTACTTCGGATCTATGGGCTGAAGGTATCGACGTTCGACCAATAGAATGAATGCTGATTTAAGTTTGGAACGCGGTTGTGGTTGTGGTCGCTATTGGCTAAGAGTAGATCTAAACATTCATAACATCATGGCTCCCGTATCTAGTGGAATGATGGTTGGAAATGGTTTGATGGTTCTCTCACTTAGGAATATGGTAGAGGCTAGAAATAAGATGTTGCACCATCATCTTGAAGGTGACTTTTCCTCATTCACCCTTCTTCTATTTGAGCAACTAATAGTTGAACCTTTTGTTCTCCAATGGGGATAAGGATACTATGCATGAGATTGTGAGTCTAGACCTTTCTTGAGTACCATGGTGAGTGTAAGTTGTGGAAAAAATGGAAATATGAGAGGAGGGGGAGGGATCACTCCCATATGTTTTGAGTTCAGAGGGAAGATTGGGAGGTGAAAATTGTATTCCATCGGGTCATCTCACCTGCAATTAAGTAAGAAATCAAAAAGGTAGAGAAGTGGAATAAGAGTGAATATGGGGTTTTCGGTGAGAAGGGGATTCATACTGGTATGGAATAATGGATCTTAAATGTCGAGACTTCCATATTGAGGGATGCCAAAATTTATAAAATGTTATCTTATACTGGAATATGAATAGCCTCCTCAGTGAAGCTCTTATGGACAGTTAGGAGGAGAGAAAGGATATCCTTCTATAGCATCAAGAGACTCTAAAATAGATTCGTAGGATAAATGTTAAGCTTCATCTTATTTCCAAGGAAATAACGAGGATGGGAGATAATATCAACTTGCCTACAAAATAAACCACTGGTATGGTATTCAAGGAGTAGACTTCAACAGGGAAACACAACAAGGATCCACCAGTGTCTTAGGTGCCCACTATGTCAATTTCTTATGATGACTAAAATTTATGCATTTTGTCTTAACTATTTTTGTATTTTGAACAATAACTATAATAATTTTGAAAAACAATATGTCAACTATGAAAATCAAGATGATAGATATAGGAGTACTAAACAATGGTGGTTTAAAACTTTCTTGTTTTTATTAGGATTTGTATGACACATTGTTTTTTGTGGTTGGTCTCGTTTGCCTAGTGGTAGACCATCCCATTAAAACTTTGTGTATTTTCTTCTACAATAATATAATGTTTAGATAGATTAAAAGAACAAATGTTGTACGATTGAGTTGATAGAATGTACAATGGTTGTATGGATGTATGAAATGTATAAGTGGAGTGTGGTATATGAATGATGATGAAAAGGACAATGTAAAGATGAAATTATGACGACAAAAACCTGAGTCAATCATATGGAGGGAAGGGACATGGAAGGAAGGGGTGGTTGTAAATTCACAGCGTCATTATGACAGAGAACTGCATCAGTATGTAAAAACAACTTGTATAAATTAGAATATGGTATGCTTTTTATCGTGGTAGTGGATATATTATTAGTGTACGAATTTTACAACCAGGGAAAATTGGATCTAAAACCATGTAGTGAACAATCCCTAATCACTATGGAATGGATAGTGGATTCATGCAATAATAATATATTGACTAAAGAACAATTTGATAGAATGATGATTAGAATGATCCTTGTGAAAATGAACATATATTAAATGGTCACAAGGTAAGAGGTATGTCCTTTGACCTTTCATTTAGCTTAACCACTGCTACTACTACTATTATTGGTGTTGTTGTTGTTGTTGTTGTTTTAAGTTATTATTATTGCCATTATATTTAGTTTTATGTTAATTACAAAAACCCATTAAAGGTATTGTCCAATCCAATATACCACATTGTATTATTTTTTATAAAGGGTTATTTCTATTTCCAAGGTACTTGATAACTTCCATCAACATAACCCTTACCATAAATTTGTAAGTGGGAGCTTTTATGGATCCCTTATTCACTGGATTTTTGGAGATGAAATTCCTCAAATTTTACACAATGGACATGATTTTGCAATATGGGACCATGCATGACATCCTATGGGTCATATCTCTATTAGTGGGAATAATGATCATACAACAATGTTTAGGTGTAGAACCATATAGGTGACATAACTTGAGCCAAATACACTTCCTACGTACCAAGCTCAAGTTATCAAATTATTGTTCTAGGTTGTTCCTCAATAAATTTTAGACATCAAAAGGGCCAACTACCCCAATACATTTGCAATAGGAGGAGCGATGCATAGTGAAGGATTTATTCCAAGTAGGTGGTGTTATTCCTCTGTGACTTCCCCAAAATAAGAACCACCACAACATTATATATTGTGTTCAACGCCCCCACGAGTTCAACTAGGAAGTCCTCCTCCTCTGTTTTCTTCTCATCCTTCTATTCACTACAGATACTCAACAAGTGTATCATAAAATACACCAACAAAAACATTATCAAAGCTCTATGATGGTACTCCCAATTCACTTCAACACAAGGTCTTTGTAGACCCTACCACAACACATTCTAAGCATGGATTCAATTCACCAAAGATGACACTTACAAATAAATCTATTTAGTGTCTCTCATACTCATGTAAACTTCCTACTTTATATCTATGGACAACACAATTCCTTGTCCTTAGCGTCACCACCTTTACAACATGGAAAAGCACTTGTCCTAGGGTAGACAATTTTGTTATTTATTCAAATGAGTATTGCACATGTGACATCACAACCTTTTCTCCTATTTTCCACCTAGACAATAGTTCTAGAACTAGTTGTAGGTAGACATTCAATAGTTCAAGATGTTCCCATAACCTTTCCCACACTTCCTTAGTAATAATCACATCACTATTCACTATGGTTTCACAATTCCTACAAGAGTAGTTTATTTTTTCCAGGGTATGCACAAATACTTAATTTTGCTGTAGCATTGATAGATTTACATCTACCATTCCAAACCCTAAGCGCACAACAAGAGATTTTATCCCCCTACATTTTCCATTTCTTTATACCACCAAAAATACTCCCTTGTGGCTCTTGATACTCTTAAATCATGAAGTTGAATTAATTTGTGTTCTAGTTCTTTCCATATACATAGATTCTGATGATGACACTCTCACCAGTATTAGGAAATTCACACTCAGTTTGCTAGCAATACCTTTGCACTACTCTAGTTTCATAGTGATCTGGAATCCTCATCTTCCCTACTTCCCTGTCTATCTTTGGAAAATAGAATAATCTCTAGCACTTGCAAGTAGAGCCTTTATATTTAGTGGTTTCATTCTTAAAATCAGAGGAAAGTGGTAACACTTTTGAACTAAAATGGGAGGAGTTGATATAAATATCCAAGGAAACACCCCAAGGACATCACACTACTCAATGCAATAGCCCCTAGTGTATTCCATGAAGTAGGTAGCTCAAGAGTCCTCTCTAAGGATGCAACACCCATTAATCTAGCTTATTTTCTATCCCTCAAGGGAACACCTCCTTGTTTCTAGTTGTGTTAGTTAGTAGTTATTGACTTGTGGAATGCAATTTCTTTTTTCCCACCTTTGAGATACACGAAAGAGTTGTTTATTATTTCTTTCACACCCTTAGGTTGTAGGTTGTGATTGATCCATGGTAATCCTTAATAAAATCCATTTGGCAGATCTACTCAGTGGTGGATGTGGAGAACTTGAAACTGTATGAGCCTCCCATGATCATGGATGAAAGGGAGAATGTCTCATTGCCATCAGTTGATTAATTTGCTCCTGAGTACATGGATGAGCTAAAGGAAGATGTCATCTTGGACAAAAGAACAAGGACTTCTCGCAAAGGTGATGTTGATTATCTTCGAGTGGGAATCAGAGGCACTCATCCAAGCAAATCCAAGTGGATCGAGAAAGAGAAAGTGAGGGAGCAATTCCCTCACCTATCTGTTGATTAATAAAGGCTTTTGGAGGCCAAAAGCTTCTTAGTGGGGAGGAATGATCCAGGAGGATCCAAGAAGGCAAATTTTCAAAGTCCTCCAATCTCAGCAAAACTAGCTCCAGATCGAAGGGCTCGTCGAGATGATTCCAACGGCGTTCATTTCACCTCAAACGGACTCCGTATGAGAAAGTTATCGTGTTCTGTTCTATGAGGTCAATAGGCAAAATTGGCAAAAAGAGGTGCCACGTGGCACCACTGACAGGTTGACACATGGCATCCGTACTGTACAAACCTGATGACATGGCACCATTGACAGGGTGACACATGGCATCCGTACGGTACGGACAAGATGACATGGCAGGTGTACGGACCAACCAAAAGACGACACGTGGCATCACTCAGAGGATGACACATGGCATCTGTACAGTACGGACCAATCACAAGGTGACACATGGTAGTACGAATCCGAGCTGGCATACTGCTGACTGGGCGTACGAATGGTGAGGTGGCAGTACGGGCAATGACTTGGCGGTTGACTGGACGTCGACTGGACATGAGGTGGACCAATCCCAGGCCGCCACGTGGCAGCACGGGATTGGCCAATATGGCTAATACAAAAGTAATGGCCTCCACGAGGTTCAACCCTGTGACCTCTCCTGCATAAGCGCTCCGCCTTACCGTTGGGCCACAAGGTGTTTCATGTATAAGCTATGGAAAAGAATTTATTTAAAGTTTGGATTGACGCAAAAAGGGGCCGAGGCTAGCCCCGACCCCTGGTTCTCCCCTTCAATGTGATGACCAGGAGCTCCGCCCAATGCAGCGCGCGCTTGGAGCCTGCCATTCCAACCACTCTTTTAACATGTGCGTTTTAAAAGAACTTGGTTTATGGCGTTTAAAGTGGGTTTGTATGGTTATAATATGGTTTTAACCATATTAAAAGCCAACAAAAGGGCATGCCATTTTAAAAGGGTATTTTAAATATGTTTGTTTATTATTTATTAAAAAAACCCAACCATATGAAAACCAACTTGGAGAAGTTGTAACCAAGGCCAAGATAGGCAAATTAGTTGCAACCAAAGGAATCCATGAGAGTCATGTGAAGAAGGGCAAGCCAACCTATATAAACCCATTCATTTGCCATTTCCCACTCATGCTTTGGAGTGGAGACTTTGTAGCTAAAGGAGATAAGGGAGATTGCGTAGCTCTGCAGGAGGAAGGTATGAGTGTTTATACTTGTTTTACACCATATTTAGGCTTCGGAGTTGCTGGAAGCAGTCTTGTTGTGTTTTGTGCAGCGGTTCTCTTCCTGACCATTGTCGCCAAGGTATCATTGTATCATTGCCATGTATTTTGCCTTATGCTGAGATTATAGATCGGCCCTCCTATTGAGAAGCAAGCCCGGAGACGTAGTCCATCCTGGACGAACTCCGTTATCAACTTGTTGTCTTTATGTGCATATTGTCTATGCTGTTTGGTTCTCTTCTTATGGATTTGTGAGCTTCATTCATGCTCTTTATGCAATTCATGTTATAGAAAAGATCTTGTTTTCGGATCATGTGGTATCAAAGCAGGACTATTTGACATTGGATTGTGAGTGTGGATGCTCACGAGGGCTTAACTGCAAGCTGGTGAGGGTACATTAGAGCCTTACAATTTCGAGATCAGACATGCACACCGAAGGAGGAAGATGGATGCTAATGATGCCCACACCGAGATGGAGGCAAACTTTCACAAGGTCTTCTACATGATGGCCGACAAGGTAGACAAGTTGTTTGTAGACTATGAGGAACGCATGGAAAAAGAAAGAAAAGGCAGTGAAGTAAAGAAGGAAGACAAAGAAGTGAAGGACGAAGGCAACGCTTCAGTTAACCAAGGAGGAGGTGGCGAAGAGCCTCCTGAGCCTCCCTCTTCACCTTCAGCTTCAAGCACAAGTTCAAGTGCTTCTTCCTCAACTCATTCTCAGCATTCCAAGGTTCCTCACAAAGAGCCTCAAAAGAAACCCTTATTGAAGCTTGATGTGAAGTTTGATTTGCCCATGTTCAATGGGGAAGCGAATGCATAGAAGTTGAACAATTGGATAAGGCAAATTGAGGTCTATTGCCGAGTCCAGCAGATCAAAGAAGAAGATGTGAATATTCAGTTGGCTTCACTTCGGCTGACAAGCACCGCACTTGTATGGTGGGAAAGCAAGCTTCAACAAGGTAGCAAACGAATGGGTAATCTTCTCTCATCGTGGTATGCTTTCATTTCTGCTTTACGTAAGTAATTTTATCCATTGGGTTATGTTCAAAAGGCTATGATGGATTGGCAAAGTTTTAGACAAGGCAAGGGTCAGAGTGTTCAGAATTTTACTGAATAATTTAGAAAGAAAGCTCTAGAGTTGAATATTTCTTTAGATTCTCCTGACACTATTTTGAAGTACATTGGTGCTCTTCATCATTATTTACGCCATACTTTGCTGTTGTTGAATCCTAATAGTGTGAATGAAGCAAGTGTTCAGGCTACTCATCTTGAGAGTAGGGGGAAGCATTTGCAAGAAGACCATCCGAAGAAGCCATTCAAGCCCAACAACAACCACAAGTCCAAAAAGAAGGACAAGAGCAAGAAGACAGCTACTGCCAAGAAGGAAGGAGGAAAGCTCCATTGCAACCATTGCGACACTGATGGGCATGATGAAGAAAGTTGTTGGAAGTTGCATCATGAACTAAGGCCAAAGAATTATGGAGGCAAAAAGAAGAAAAAGACTGTTGCAACAGGGCAACGAGATTTGGGTTTCGACTCAGGTGACGAAACCATGATTACAGCTGTGGGAATGCAAGGTAACAAAACTCCTCATACTGGTTCAAGTTCTACTCATGTTTCTAAAGAAAATGATAAAAGAAGAAGTGAGTTGTTTCACATCAGATTTGTGTCTAAGCATACAAAGATTGAAACATTATTTGATCCGGGTTCTCAAGTAAATTTGATCTCAGAATCAGTTGTTAAGAAGTTGGGCATACAGACTAAACCTCACCCTAAGCCTTATCCTCTTGGATGGGTATGTGATAATGCTAAGCTACATGTGACTAAGCAATGCAGGTTAAGGTTTGCAATTGCTTCAAAGTTGATCGATGAGGTGGACTTAGATGTTGTTCCTCTACATCTGCGGTATTGTAGTGGGAAGCCCATACTTGTATGATCAAAAAGCAGTATTCTTCCGTCACGAGAACAAGTACCATCTCACCAAAAATGGGGTGGAGTACATCGTGAGAGCTCATAGTATGAAGGCTAACACCACTCTTGTTAGTGTAGGACAGATGAAGAGACTCATAAACTCTAATAAGAGATACATGCTCATGGTTGTGAGAGCAAAAGATGCTGAAGCATCCGATGCTTTCAAAGGTTGTGATCCTTCTCATAAAAAGCCTATGATTGATATTGTGGCTAACTATGATGAAATATTTCAGGAACCTACAGGTTTGCCTCCCAAAAGGGAGATTCAACATGAGATTCATCTCCAGCAGGATGCCCCTCTTCCTAATGTGGGCATGTACAGGTTGTCCGCAGTTGAAATGGCAGAGATTAAGAAGCAGGTTCAAGACTTGTTGGACCAAGGAGTGATCAGACCCAGCTCCTCTCCATGTGGTTCGCCGATTGTGTTGGTGATGAAGAAAGATGGCACATTGAGGATGTGCGTTGACTATCGGGCTCTCAACAAGATCACGATCAAGAATCGATACCCGCTTCCTCGTATAGATGACTTGCTAGACCAGTTGAAATATGTTGTGTTCTTTACCAGGTTGGATTTGCGCAGTGGCTACCACCAGATCAGAATTGCAGAAAGTGATGTGTGGAAGACGACCTTCAAGACCAAGCAAGGTCTATTTGAGTGGTTGGTGATGCCCTTTGGGCTTTGCAATGCACCTGCAACCTTCATGCGGGTAATGAATGATGTTTTTCGGCCATTCTTAGATGATTTTGTCATTGTTTATCTAGATGATATATTGGTCTTTAGTAAAACTTGGGAAGCACATGCGGGGCATGTAAAGCAAGTATTAGATACTTTGAAAAAGGAGAAATTGTATGTAAAATTGTCAAAGTGTGAATTTGGCAAAACTTCATTAGTTTACTTGGGTCATATTGTAGGAGGTGGAAATTTAAAAATTGATCCTTCAAAATTTGATGTAATTGTCAATTGGCCTAAGCCTGCTAACGCTACTGAAGTGAGAAGCTTTTTAGGAGCTGTTCAATATTGGAGGAGGTTCATTCAGAACTTCTCATACATAGCATCTCCTTTGCATGCCTTAACAAGTGTGAAGAAAGCCTTCCAGTGGGGAGGTAAGCAGCAGAAAGCCTTCGACACATTGAAGGGAAAGATCAGCACCGCCCCAGTCCTAGCCTTGCCCGATTTGCAGCAGCCATTTGAGATAGAGACAGATGCCAGTGGATATGCCATGGGGGCAGTATTGATGCAGCACCGCAAGCCTATTTGCTACCATTCAAAGACTTTGACTCAAGCAGTGATCAACTACCCCACCTATGACAAAGAGTTGTATGCTTTGGTTCAAAGTGTCAAGAAGTGGAAACACTACTTGATGGGTAAGGAGACGATCATCCATACCGATCATCAGCCCTTGCAGTATCTCCAGTCCCAGACTAAGCTCCAGCAAGCTTGTCATTTCAGGTGGATGGGATTTCTTCAACCATTCCATCTAGTGATCAAGTACAAGAAGGGTAATAGTAACAAAGTGGCAGATATGCTCTCTATACCTCCTATTGTTGCATCTATTGTTTTGAAAAATGCTTCTTTATCCCATGAAAGTTATATTGAGCAGTATGCTACTGATGATGATTTCAAGGAGATTTATGAGAAGCTAACCAATGGCACACAGGTGGAAGACTACTATTTGCAGGGAAAGTTGCTCTATCATTTGGGAAAGCTATGTGTTCCTATCAGTGAAAGAGTCCATGTAATATGAGAAGCTCACACTTCTCTTGTATCAGGGCATTTTGGGCTAGGTAAGACTTTGGCTCATTTGCAAAGACTCGTGTATTGGCCTCGCATGAAAGACATTGTAACAAAATATGTAAAGGGGTGTGTGATGTGCTCTACTTGTAAGCCCACTAATAGAAAATTGGGGCTGTACTCACCACTTCCTGTTCCTTCCCATCCTTGGGAAAGCATTTCCATGGATTTTGTGGGGGGTTTGCCTATGTCTAGGAGGGGTCATGACTACTTGTATGTGGTCGTGGATAGGTTTAGCAAGATGTGTATTCTTATGCCATGTAAAAAGCAGGTCACTGCAGAGCAGGCTGCTTCTCTTTTCTTTCAGCATGTATGGGTTCACTTTGGACTCCCTACGTCCATTATCTCGGATCGGGACTCCCGATTCCTTGGATATTTTTGGACAAAATTATGGTGTATGATGGACACCAAGCTGAAGAGGAGCACCGCTTTCCATCCACAGACCGATGGACAGACAAAGGTAGTCAATAGGACAATTGTCCATTTGCTTCGAGGATACTGCAACAAGCATCCTAAGTTATGGGATGAACAGATCCAGTATGTGCAGCATGCCTACAACAGGGCTATGCATTCTTCCACTCAGAGCTCGCCAATTGAGACATGCTTTGGGTACTTTCCAAAGACTCCATTGGACTTGAATTATGGGAGAGAGGTTGATTCGAGCACTTCCAAGGATGAAGACAAAGCTCGCAGGTTCATTCAGAGAGTTCAACAGGTACATCAAGCAGTGCAAGAGCAGTTGGAGAAGAGTCAAGCCCAGTACAAGGCTCACCATGACAAGCATAGAGTTGATCATCAGTTTCAGGTGGGAGATCAAGTGTGGCTTCACATCAGCAAGGAGAGGATGAAAGGAGAAGGCAAGAAGCTAAAGCCTATTAGATATGGTCCCTTCACCATCTTGGAGAAGATTGGGACGAATGCTTTTCGCTTAGAGCTACCGCCATACATGCAGATCTACTCAGTGGTGAATGTGGAGAACTTGAAACTCTATGAGCCTCCCATGATCATGGATGAAAGGGAGAATGTCTCATTGCCATCAGTTGATGAATTTTCTCCTGAGTACATGGATGAGCTAAAGGAAGATGTCATATTGGACAGAAGAACAAGGACTTCTCGCAGAGGTGATGTTGATTATATTCGAGTGGGCATCAAAGGCACTCATCCAAGCAAAGCCAAGTGGATCGAGAAAGAGAAAGTGAGGGATCAATTCCCTCACCTATCTGTTGATTAATAAAGGCTTTTGGAGGCCAAAAGATTCTTAGTGGGGAGGAATGATCCAGGAGGATCCAAGAAAGCAAATTTTCAAAGTCCTCCAATCTCAGCAAAACCAGCGCCAGATCGAAGGGCTCGTCGAGACGATTCCAACGATGTTTGTTTCACCTCAAATGGACTCCGTATGAGAAAGTTATCATGTTCTGTTCTATGAGGTCAACATGCAAAATTGGCAAAAGAGGTGCCACGTGGAACCATTGACAAGGTGACACATGGCATCCATACTGTACAAACCTGATGACATGGCACCACTGACAGGGTGACACATGGCATCCGTACGGTACAGACAAGATGACATGGAAGGTGTACGGACCAACCAAAAGATGACATGTGGCATCACTCAGAGGATGACACGTGGCATCTGTACAGTACGGACCAATCACAAGGTGACACGTGGTAGTACGAATCCGAGCTGGCATACTGCTAATTGGGCGTACGGATGGTGAGGTGGCAGTACGGGCAGTGACTTGGCGGTTGACTGGATGTCGACTGGTCATGAGGTGGACCAATCCCAGGCCACCACGTGGCAGCACGGGATTGGCCAATATGGGTACTACAAAAGTAATGACCTCCATGGGGTTCGACCCTGTGACCTCTCCTGCATAAGCGCTCCGCCTTACCGTTGGGCCACAAGGTGTTTCATGTATAAGCTATGGAAAAGAATTTATTTAATGTTTGGATTGGCGCAAAAAGGGGTCGGGGCTAGCCTCGACCCCTGGTTCTCCCCTTCAACGTGATGACCAAGAGCTCTACCCAATGCAGTGCGCGCGTGGAGCCCGCCATTCCGACCACTGTTTTAACATGTGCGCTTTAAAAGAACTTGGTTTATGGCGTTTAAAGTGGGTTTGTATGGTTATAATATGGTTTTAACCATATTAAAAGCCAACAAAAGGGCTTGCCATTTTAAAAGGGTATTTTAAATATGTTTGTTTATTATTTATTAAAAAAGCCCAACCATATGAAAACCAACTTGGAGAAGTTGTAACCAAGGCCAAGATAGGCAAATTAGTTGCAACCAAAGGAATCCATGAGAGTCATGTGAAGAAGGGCAAGCCAACCTATATAAACCCATTCATTTGCCATTTCCCACTCATGCTTTGGAGTGGAGACTTTGTAGCTAAAGGAGAGAAGGGAGATTGTGTAGCTCTGTAGGAGGAAGGTACGAGTGTTTATACTCGTTTTACACCGTCTCTAGGCTTCGGAGTTGCTGGAAGCAGTCTTGTTGTGTTTTGGGCAGCGGTTCTCTTCCTGACCATTGTCGCCAAGGTATCATTGTATCATTGCCATGTATTTTGCCTTATGTTAAGATTATAGATCGACCCTCCTATTGAGAAGCAGGCCCGGAGACGTATTCCATCCTGGACGAACTCCGTTATCAACTTGTTGTCTTTATGTGCGTATTGTCTATGCTGTTTGGTTCTCTTCTTATAGATTTGTGAGCTTCATTCATGCTCTTTATGCAATTCATGTTAACGTCATAGAGTAGCAAAGATCTTGTTTTCAGATCAATATGAGATTATGGTCTCACATGCTATGGGTGCTATAGAGTAGACTCAGTTAAAACATATTTATTTTACAACACGATTATTAGTTATGTAGTTTAATTCATAATTATTTGCTTCTGTTTCCTAAGTAAAAAATGATGAGTCATGTTGGATTTATATGCTACTGAGGTGTATAAAATTATAGATGCTAAAATGTTTTTTATTTTATTTATATGAAATTGCATTTTTGAAATGGTAAAAGTGTAGTAACTTTATAATACTATTATTAGAAAAACGCTTAAATTTTTTTTTAAGAGTAGAGACTGCACTTTTTAGTTTAAGATGATAAGATTATAGTTACATAGTTTAGCAAAAACTAAACCCCAAAACAATGAAAAATACATATTATGTCTTAAATGTTAAGACACATAATTACCAAAAGGATTTATATTATATTTAAAAGGATTCATATCATATTTAAAATGATTAAATGATTGCATTTTTATTTTCACAATTAAAGTGTTTGATAAAATTCCTTTCAAAGTTTTCATGGTTTGATATGAACAAATTGTTATGAAAAATATTTTTCATTGGAATGAGAAAAAAATGGATTAGGATTAGAATTTTGGATTGGAGATATCTTGGTCTGTTTGAGAAGTGAGTTTCTAATCTCGATCTTTGGATCATTGTAGAAAACATTTGTAGCGAAAATTCCAGGATGACTTGTTTTGCAGAAGCGAGTTCTGATGAAAGAGCTTTGATACCAAATGTTATGCAACCAAGTCCCAGAAATAACATAAAAATAGCAGAAATAGACCAAAAGAGAGTAATCCACCCCTTAATAATGAATAACAGAGATAAATAACAATCCTCTTTGAGGGAGGAACCTCCTTACACAATGTACTTGTGTACCCAAAACAAGACAATATCCAATGATGACTAAATGAGAATATATCCTTCCTATATATAGGAGAAAAAGGTCTACAATAACAACTAATAGACCCAAGCCGACATAAATAATATGTAATGCACCACAATATAAAGGGTAATGCACCACACTATATGGGATGATGTTCCATCATTAAGAGCTTAATAGGTGGGGAGGAGTGAAAGGGAGGAGAGGTAGTCAACCATAAGAGGTGGATAGTTCGAAAAATAATTCCAATTCAATTCCTTGAATGACACGTAATGTTTACAACTAATTGGAAGCAACAAGGAAGGTCTAGTGTTTTTTCTATATATTCCTCGGGAACGACGTCACAAGATTGATATGGAAGAAACAAAACCACCATTCCATTCATTTAGGTAAATGGATTGATATGGAAGAAATAAAACCGGTATTGATATGGAAGAAACAAAACCACTATTCCATTCATTTAGGTAAATGGATTGATATGGAAGAAATAAAACCGGTATTGATATGGAAGAAACAAAACCACCATTCCATTCATTTAGGTAAATGGATTGATATGGCAGAAATCCTGATGGCCCCTTCGAATTAACTCGGTCAAAACCGACGCATAAAATTCCACGCCTGCTCACGAAAATGGATTGAGACAGGAGAAACTTCCCATCCATCTCTAGATTTTATTTAGACAGAGGAACATTGAATGGACATGGAGATCCCATTGCATGCGCTTCACTATTAAAATGCAAAATAAGATAAAGTCATGC
>LPNX010431169.1:0-22091 GCA_001517045.1 Pseudotsuga menziesii | reverse complement strand
GAGCCCACCAGAGGACGAACAGAACACAAATGGAGGATGCAGATAAGAGAACAATAAGTGGGTCACAGTACCCCCCAACCAGAGTCCATGACAATAATCTGAGCCACACCCACATAAAAACAAAGACAAATCAGCAGAAGTCGAAAACCCAGTCAGATGCCAAAGGGATGACACAAGGGGTCCAGACCCAATGGGGAGAGAGAATAGGGAGCAGGCTCAACAGACAATGAGGAGCAGAATGTTTGAGATTCCCGAAAGAGGTCAGCTGTCCTTAAAAAACCCCCAAAAAAAGACAGCCAGGGGAAAATGTCAACGGCCGACAAGGACATAAAATGGGTTCGAAGAGAATGACCACGAATGATGGAGACACTGCCAGAAAAAACAAGAGGGGAGTTATAAGGTCAACCCAGAACTCAACAATACCGGGCCATCATATCCATGCAAGGGTGACAAGGGGAACGTTAAAACCTTCCAGACGGAGCCGCAGCAAGCGATGTACTTCCCACTTTTTGAACAATGCTTGGTTGGTACTAGTCCCCCAATGAAGGGGAGGGACTCCAAGCCGGGCCGCAGAGCTCCGTAACCTCCACCCAAAACAGAAACCCCAGCTAAACAGAAGAGAAACCCTAAAGGCTGGCAACCAGGAAGAAATAACCTGTATGCAACCAGACCAGCGAGGGTCGATAGGCAGAGACCGAGAGCAGCATATAGATTAGGAAACCCAGAAGAGCTCCATACCAAAACGCTGAGAAACGACAGAAGAGAGGGTTTATCAGAAAGCAAAAAAACACCAGAGGGAGGACGGGAGCCCGGCAGAGCAACGTCAAAAACGGCGCCATGGATCAGAACGAGGAGTAGAGAGGATGACTGCGTATAACTGGAGGGTGAGCAAACCCTGAAGGAACGGCCATCGCTAAGATAAAGTCATGCTTATAAATAATACTAGTACGCCACGCCATCCTGCTGCCTAATATTTTGTTGTTTTGGATGGAACCCATCAATATATATTTTTTAAATATTGTTTTGAATATAATTTCATTTTTCTTTTCGACTCCAAAGGCATGGATCATGTTTAGGTTTCATTCCAAGGTTCAATTTTAAATTGATAAAATTATAATTTTGGAATTATTGCAATTTCAATTCTTTCATACGAGTCAAATTCTATGAGTATGTTAATATTTTATTAAGAATGTTTTTTTTTAATATAATTTGATGGATAATTTTTTATTTTGTAATTAGTTGGACAAGAATTTTATTAAAAAAAAATTGTGAATATTTTTTAAGAATGTCTTTCATTTTTCTAATATAATTTGATAGATAATTTTTTATTTTGTAATGAGTCGGACCAAAATCTTGTTAAAAATAATTTTTATTATTATTATTGTACAAATTTTATATATGTCTCAATTATTAAATTTATTATAATATAATGAATTTTTTTATATTATGAATTGTATATAAATCATACTTAAAATAAAATTTTACTAAATTTTAAATTGATATAAAAATGTCAAAGGTAAGGAGATATAATACTTAGTAGTTAAGAAAAACGGCATAAAATATATGATGAAAACTAATATGTTCAAAATATATAAGGTAAATGCATAGATATCAAGTATCTAGTGTTTCTTTAAATATGGGGTGATTTCAAACAATATTTTATTTTTAAGTTGATAGGTGATAACTTTTATTGGTGTTATTCTTTCACTTTACTGCAAAGGGTTTGTACCATGAGTTTTTATTGAAACGAGTTTTTACTGCGACATGTCACCATGAAGGGAGGGGATGCAAATGTTCCATAGCCAATAATTAGTGGGTGTGGAGAGCATATGATCCTCTAATTGTGAGTTGTCAATGTTGACCTCCATTGTGATCAACCCAACTCAATCGTCAAAAAACCTTGAAATCACCCAAATTGAGTCAGTTTTCTTTTTTCTGTGGGAATTTTGATTTGAGATTCAATCTAGCTCCCTTATGAGGGTGAGATTGATGAATACATGGATATTTTTTTTAGCTTACTACAATTGGAATACAGATTAAAGAGAAACCGGTAATGGGGTCTGATGAATAGTTAAACGCTGAGGGGATCGTTGACATCATCTATATATCGAAGTTCACCAACCACACATTAAGTAGTTGTGATAGTAATACATTATAACATTAGATTTTTAAGACCTAGAAAGATCCACACACAATCACATTATGGAATACAAACTTATTTAGGAGGAATCAAAGAAATGTGTGGAGTAATTTGACATGAAACATTTAGATTTTTTTTTATTAATATGATGTTTGTAATTGAAACTCTAAAGGAGTTTTTGAATATTTATATGAATAATTTGTTTTTGTATGGTCTAATATATGATTTCATAATGAATCACATCATAATTTCTTTGATTTTATATGATTAGAGTGGTGAAGTTATTTAATAAATATTTGTTTGTGTTTAATATACCAATTTCAAAAAAGTAAAATAGTTTTCCAATTTAGGGGTTGATTTTAAAGTTTTTGTAAACAACAATATGGGATGTTTAGGCCATGGCTCTATTTTTAACCCCCCAAAAAAATTACTAGTATCAATACTTTTTTAGTGGGCCTAATGGTTAAGAGCATGTGTTTCCTCTTAGGAGGTCACAGGTTCAAATCCAGGTAGTGTATGTACACCTCTGTAGACTTTAGCAGTTAAATCGCTGCGCAGAGGGGGGTCCCTTGTCCCACAAACAATGGGGTCTCATACACCAATTTGGTGTCTCGCTTGGCGGTGACCTTAAAAATAGATTATTATTATTATTATGATTATTTAAAGAGTGTTTTTGATGTTTTTTAATGCAAAAATCATTATTTTTATGGCTAGAGTTCCTACTCTGAGTATAATTGTTGTTTCACAGTATAAATGGTTTCATTATTTTTATTAAAACCTAACTTCAACTTCAACTCTCATATATATATAATTAATTTAATATATGTTTTCAACTATTCAATTTTTAATATATCTTGACTAAACCTAACCCAAAACCCTTATAGAGTATAGAATTAGAAATGCTTGTTTTTCACATAAAGGATATGATGCTCCACTATTGTTACTCAACCATAGAGAATGCTCAAGCATTACCTCCCCTTCTCAAGTTTCACTTTTCAACTAAATACGTTGATATTCATAAATTTAAATTAAAGTATTAAAAATTAAGCAATATACATACATATGAGTTATCTTTGCTTTTTATTGTAAACATATTTGTTTACACCCATTTTACTTGTTATTTTTTATCAACGTTATTTTACACCCTCTAACCCATGACTAATAAATAATATTTCATTTCGTTACCATTGCTCTAGGCTAAACTTGACAGATTTGCTTTGTTCTTTTCTTGAATCCAGGGATCAAATTTGAGGGCTTTAGGGCCCATCAAAAGCCTATTTGGCCGTCATAGAAGGCCATACAAAAATTTGACAAGCAAAAAAATATTTATTTTATAAGTAGCCCGTCAATAATGAAAGTAATAAGTTAGATATAAAATCGTAATAGAAGGTAGCTCCTCAATTTTCCTGTCCAAATTAGATTGAAAGTTTGAACCACCATAGCCTGGGGCCGATGGGCCACGGCGTCGGCGATGGTTATATACTGGACAGACTTTCCCTCGGGAGGGGAGCCTGTCCAATGCCGTTGGATGAGAAATCCGACGGTGTGCATTGGACAGGCTCTCCTCCCGAGGGAAAGTCTGTCCAGTATATAAGGCGCTCTGTTGGGCCACTGCCAAGTGGACTACCCAGTGCCAAATCACATAAACATTGTTGCATTTACTATTCCCAAAATAAAAAATTACAATGTTAAATTCTCGTCCATGTGGGTTGTCACTCATGGCATGTTCTGGTAACAATCTGGTTAAAGGATTCACGTGATCTTACCAGTCATACGATTAGAACATAAATGCTATTAAATTTCAATACTCTATGCCATTAAGTTGATGCGAACTTGTGATTGCGAATATGCTTCCTTTAACCATAGGCTGGTGGACAAATAAGTCATACATCTATGATCTGCCCCAAATCTATGGCGTTCCTATGTGATTCGTGAATAAAGCACTGCAAACATGACATAAGGGTGACGATAATACATTACAACGATCAGTTGCCCCACATCAAGCTTGGTGTCCAACAGGAGCAGGTGAACGTGTATATTCTTCTTGCTACGGATCCTGGCTAGTGGAAAACGTGATCTTGGCGCCCTCTGTCTGGATTTTATAAGTTGGAGCCTGGAGGCTGCAGTGGGAAAAATGAAAATTTCATAGCCACATTTCCCATTTCCCCCTTTCTTTAAAGATTTCAGAATGGCCAGCTTCAGATGATCAGAGATAAACACGCCTTAAGCCCATCATTGCTTAGGTTTTTTTATCAAATCTTCTCTTCCGGGATTCGAACCGAAGCCTCACTGGAGTCTGGGAGTGTCTAGACTTGCCACATTTTTTCATGGTCTTCCCCTTGATTCAAAGCTCAATCGATTGAGTTATTTTTCTCCGACGTCATTATTCCTTTAATAATTGTATATTGATGAGCGATATGGATATGTAACCTATACCCTGGAGGTTGGAAGCATGGTTGTTTGGCCTCTTTTGCATCATTTTCCATAGAATTCAGAATTTGGGGTTTTCTTGCGACGGGTTTCATCCTTCCCCAGCTTTCTATGTCGCCAATGGCCATCCAGGTAAGGCCCTCTTTCCTTTGCCAACGCTCTGTTTGATCAATCGCTTTTAGGGCATAATGCAATAGGGTATGAGGTTATGATATTTTACAGATTCTATACAGACTTGATTGAGTGGTATGAGGTAATGCAAAAGGGTATGAGGTTATGATATTTTACAAATTCTATACAGACTTGATTGAGTGGTATGAGGTTATGATATTTTACAAGCTTAATGCTCTGTTGTTAAGATGAATTTAATGAAAGAGTCCGCAATTAAGTAAAACAATTCAAATACAAAAGCCATTTCATTAGTTTGTCCTCTTTATGCTTACAATGTATGTACTATGGATTTATAATTTTCCCAATAGGTTCATTAAGATTACTGTACTATCTGATTGAAAGTGGTAGCGTGATACAAATAGTGACTGTAAATGTTTGGGGTACCCCGAAATTTTGTTTAGATGTGTTTTGCAGTTCAATGGATTGGTAGTGTCATGGGTGGGTTTTACTTGAATAAGGATGTCACTGTTTTATTATTGATGTTATCTGGAAAACAGTAGTCGTAAGGAGATAGGTAAAACTAATATAATTATACATCCAACTAACTGGGAGCTTTGGTCTGTTTTATTTGTAAATAAAGTAATGGTTCTTATTTGATGAGAAGTTGATTTTTTTTAAAGGTACCATTGAGTACTGTTGCAAAATTGATTTATTGTACATATTTTTTCCTATATGGAGTGGTCAAAAGGAAAATTTTCCTTTTTATACAAACATGTGTTTAGTAGAAGTTTTTCATATTCATGAACAATGGTCATTATAATTCTGGCCATATTATTTCACCATAGTGGTTTTCTCACCAAGGGATTCCTATGAAAATAGGAACTGGTAATTGCAAGAAAAAATTGTCGAGTACATGTAACTTTCATTTCTGCATTTGGATGGGTTTAGTTTGTTTCTGTATTTTGATTTTTTGTGGTAGTGATGGGCTCCATTGATTCAAACTGTCAAGGGTAGTTTCTTGCAAGTTGCAGCCCATTCGTTTTCATTTGCACTGTGGAATGGCCTCAAACCATTTAGCCAGCTCTAGGCTCTTCTATTACCCTATCTATGCCATCATTATTATGCATGCCACTGTTGACAGGTTTCTTTTGATCATATATGTATTTGTGTGAGCTACATCCATGCCCTTACCACCTAGAACCTATGCTTTGTTAACTTAGCAACTTGTTGCACATTGTATCTATGAAAATGCCTTTGAATTCAGCCAATGTTTGCATGCAATTGTTTTAACTATGGGTAAGCCCATGCTTGGCAACCTAAGCTTTGTGTCTACTTCATCAACTTCTTTTGTGCGCTCTGCCTGGAAAAAACCCAAATAGGCCATGACTGGACTTTAGGCATTTATGAATGAGGGATATGCACTATGTCATGTTAATGGAAGTTCACCGAGAGGGAAACACAAGTGTGATAACAATTGGCATATTATTTAGGTATGCATTGGAGTATATTGCATGGTTAAAATGAGATTTATTTGTTTGATTTGGGTTCTAAGTTATTATTGCTGTATGATCGTATTATTCAATGACTAGCTAGAAGCGCTCTTAAGGTTGTGAATCCCATGTATGTCTAATACACCTAATTAGCACCAGAGAAACACAATGATGTTGCATCTGTATGAGCATTGACTATGTCATATGTTGTAAGTATTATCTCTAATCCCTGCCACATTTTTACAATTGTTGCATTCAACTCAATCTTGAAGAGTGTAAAGTAAAGAATCAACAAAAATATAACAAAGGAAAAGCTTTTAGAGAAGTTCCATTGATGGGAAAGAAGCTAGGAAGGAAATATCATGATAAATATGAGTCTTCATTTAATTAAAAATTTACTTTTTCCCTGAAAAATCATGATTTAATTTTAGGAAAACCTTGAAATTTTTAGAAGGTGGTCTCTCTAATCTTGTCCTACATTTATGACGTTTTGTTTTCTGTACAAGGTAAGATTTCAAAGGTTATGGAAACTATGCTTTTTTAGTTGCAGGAGTATAGGAATTGCACATTATAACACTAAAAACTAAGATGAAAAACTTGATAGAATGCGAATCTAGGTTAGAAGTTGTTTGGATAAGAAACAATTATTTTGCACTATACATGTTATGCACAACCTGATTAGAATGAAAAACTTGGGTAGAACTTATAGGTACAATGCCTCTATACAATTGATATGAAACCAGATATTTGTTTGAAATCTTGAACTCAACACTATGAGAAAGAAAACTATGCAGATAGAGGCAAGTAAATAAATAAGCATTTGTTTGACTCAACCATTAACCTTTGAGGGTACCAAAATCATTAAGTTGCGATGCAGCTAAATTTTATGGTGAAGCTCCTCTGAAACAACCTCATAATGTAAACAAGTGGTCAAAGATGATACCACACTGTACATAGCTAAATCTAGACTTGTATTCATCATCCATTCCTAAGCCCCAGAATGCTTTTTGGGATTTTCAAATACTTATATTTGTATTAAAACTGAGCACAACACTGACTGAGTTGGTTCTGGATTCCCATATTTATAGTTTCTTTGTATGTGTGCATCCTATGCATAGCTCTATTTTATATTCAATGATCAATATGGGCATGCTCTTTACTGGATTCCATCAAATATTTGCTGGTGTAAGTAGCTCCCAAATCCTCATCTGCAACTGTGGGTGCTTGATTGAGATCAGGCAAGGAGAGCTCCTCTCCATCATTTAAGATTCCTTGATGGCGGGCATCCATGGAGATGGAGCTACTCTCTATGGTTATTTTTCCCTGATCCAATGGCACCTCTTATTCCCTCCCAAAGTCTGCCCGGATTGGAAAAGCTTATGGCAAACAAAGCACTCTTGAGCAGCCTTGGCCTTAATGTGGACAGTCTTCATAGTCCGGGAAGAAAAATGGCTGATTTTCAGATGTCCTTCCTCAGTAACGATTCCCTCTTCCTCATCTTCCACACATCCTTGGACTTGTTTGTCAACAATCTTAGACATAGTAGATGATGCAAAGCAACATTTCACCTTTCTGCGACTGACTCTATGACCCCCCAGAGCTTGATGACAATTGAACACCTTTTTGCATTTGTTACACTTGTATTTCCCATTGATTTCTCCAACACCCACATCAGAATCTCCCCATAGAGATTCACCATCATCAAGATGCCTAATCTTAATACTAGTAGGCTTATGCCTAATGCGATGCATAATGTTAAATTTCTGCCTTTCCTTGATCCTTGTTGTTTTACCACCATCTGAATCCTCAGTACTTCCATCAGATTCAAACTTGGGTATCATCAACTTAGCAACCTTGGACCGATAGACAAACTCCCATGTCATCTCCCTTCCATCCTCCATAGATCCATTGGAATTGCCACTGCATGCAAGCATGCCATATATCTGTCCTCGGCAAGTTCTTGAGTTGTTTCCATTGCTTTGGCATGTGGATCTGCTTCTTCTCCTTCATTTTTATTGGGAAGGTGCTTCCTGCCTCATCATCATATTGATACTGTTGAAAGAGCTAGTGATGGTGTGTAATGGAAGGCATTGAAATCCCTTGCACTAAAGTCGCTCTTTTGCATTTGTCATCTTCTCCCAATTTAGAAGGTGTTTGGGTAAGAAACACTTCGAAAGATGAACAGTGTTAGTCTAGAATCATATAAAAAGAGCTTAATTGCTACACGGTCCTCGTTTGGCAGTCTTTATTGATTTACTAAGGTTTTGGGTAGCAGGGCTATCATATTGTCATTTTTTTCTATAGACTGTTGTTAATAAATACTGAAATTTTGATGTATTATTACATTTTCAAATTAAAAAATGATTTATTTTTACATGTCAACCCTGAAGAGTTCAATATCTCAAAGCCCTTCAAAGTGAAATGGGACCTTGCCCTTCAAATTTGATCCCTGCTTGAATCCTTTCGAGCATCCCCCGTGGTATTTATATATTGATATGGGTTAAGATTGGGCTGAAGGGGTATATAAGATAATGTTACACGTGCACCATTCAATGTATTTAGTGAAGTGTTAACCATCACTATTTTGAAGCTTAGCTTGTTGCATTGCCTCACCCAATACAATATCATTACAATATCATGTTAAATGAACAAAATCCAAGCTATGCAGTTAATCTTATGTTAACTGAACATGAACAAAATCAAGGTGGGTAACGGTTTAAATCACACAGCAGTGGTCAATTTTTTTATAAAATTATATGAATTTAGATCTCATAATATTATTATTTTAAATGATAAAACATATTATAATTCAGTTTTTATGAAGATAACGTCAATAAAAACCAGAAATTTCAAATTAGGAAAGAAAATTTAGTGAATGGAAGCATTGGAATTTGGTTTTCATTTTATCGATTATTTTTTTTGACGTTTTGGGATTTAATATTAATCATTGTGAAAGGTTTTGTTTAAAATTTTATCCTTCAAATTTTAAACTTTAGCCTTCAACTATGACACCAAATGATGTTAAGAATCTTTTGTTTTATTAAAAACACATAATAAAATAAGATTTGATTTATATAGATAAAATAGAGTCAAATAATATTATAAGTGATTTTTTTCCAAAACCTAAGACAAACAATAAGACTAAGACCTAAAGCATCTACCTATAATTCAAAAAAATAATTACTAGTATTCTAGCTACGAAATGCCCCAAGTCCAGCTTGAAGAACCAAAACCCACCTCCGTTCGTAGCTCCAACTATTCCAAGGATTTAAACCCCAAAATCCCATAACTCTTAAGCTTACTAGAGCCAGTCCGTCCAATCTAAGAATAAATGAAAGACAACACTTAATGATGGCATCCCTGCTTAGAGAATAAAGTTAATGAAATACATAATTTGAATAATCAAAGTTGTTTTGTGTACCCGCGTTGAGGGTTTTGCAACACACAATTAATTTCTTTCAATGCTTTTAAGAAATGTTTATTTCAATTTTAATGGGAGTTTTGGGGAATTAATTAATACTATTTGAATCAGAATCTATATAATTACCAAAATTATGAGATCAATCACTATATACAAACACTACACATACATTATTGATATTATTTAAATTTATTAAAAAATATACAGACATACTTTATAACAATTTTTCAAAATCATAGATTTCAAGTAAATCTCTGAATGTAAACAAATCAATAAATATAAAACCAAAAATATAGTGCATTACCTTTGATAATGTAAATAACTCCCTAATTATGTTTCAAAGGCCCTCTAATTCCCATGAGTCCTACCTTCGGACTCCCAACTATGTTAATATAATCAATGAGCATTGAGCATGAAATCTGTAGAGTGTAGATGCTCATTGCAATAATGAAAAAATTAAAAAATAATGGAAAAATCATCGAGTAAAATGAGTTTTTATGTTTTTAGGAAAAAACAATACGACTTGCAAATAAGAAGGTAGCTAAATAATTCTAATTTAATGGATGTTTTTAATTTTTAGTGAATGTATGGTTTGGAAATTTAGAAAGTCTTGTTTTTTTTATGAGATAAATATATTAATACCATTAGTAATATTAAAAAATAGTAGTAATATAATGACTGTGTATAAATTTTATAGCCCTTCAAAATTAAGTTTTACAAATTTTATTACTTTGGTTAACCAAAATTTTAAACAGTATTTGACAATCAAAATACTCTATGACAAACATTTTGTCCATCAAAATTCTATCACTGAATCATTCTTTGTCAAATCCCATCTGAGCAAGGTAAACTCTAGACCATTTGCACCTAAAATCCTGTGAGGTTTCTGGCCAAAATTAGGGGAAAATAGTTCAAAAAGTAGTTTTCAGTGATTGAAATTGCATAATCTAAATCCTAAATCCATTTCTATAATAAAAATTGCAATTTTAACACTAAAAATTTATTTTTCAACAACAAATCATATTACGCAACCAAACTTACCTTGATTAACTAACTCCAATTACATCGCTGAGTCATTCCTATTATAGCTTTTACAGGTAAGCAACCTCAGCCGTACTCTATCAATAAAGATAATGACAGGTAAGCAACCTCAGCGGTGCTCTATAAATAAAGATAAAGAACGTGCTGGATCGCGCTTTGGATTTCGTTATTGTCTTTTTCTTTAAAGAAAAGGAAAAGGAAGACGACATGTGTTTTATCAAAAGAATCTTGTTCATTTAAATAAACCGAGTGGCTTGCGTGATCTTGAAGTGTCTGTTTGACCTACCAATCTACATAACAAGAAGTCAAATAATAGCTACCTTCTTGCGCTTATATATTTATATCCCAGTAATGGAGATCTCAATCCATTATGTCTGCAAAGTCAGGCATGGAGGAAAAAGCTTTCAAGCTTCCATATTCTCACAACGTCATTAGATTGCTGAATAGAGCGAAACAAGAAAAAAAATATATCTCCATGTCGTCGTGTTCTTCTTCGGCATGGACAGTTCCAGTTGTTGGATCACCTCTGGAAGAAACAATAGGTAATGTAAAAGAGAATTTAAGGAATACAGAGCACGCGGCCGATGAATTCATCCAAGCATTTCGGGGCGAATTGAAGATGCAGAGACTCAATTCATCGCTTGTTGATGCCTCTGCTTCTGCAATTGTTGAACTCAAACAGAAGAGCAGCAGCTCCAGCTCCAAAATCAAAATTAGTAGTCTGTCGAAGATTCAAAATTTGGAAAGAGAAAAAGATGTTGATAAATCCGCCAATGATTTCATCAGTAAATTTCATAAGAATTTGGCTATCGAGAGACAGGATTCACTCGATCATTATAAGCAGATACTTACAGAGGTGTTTGAAGATCACGCCCATTTCCTCATCTAGATTTTCAGTGTACAAATGTGTTAACTTATTTATTTTTTATTAAATAATTATTTTGATAATAAAAATTTAATTATTTTTTAATTTACATGATAAATCTTTTTAATTCACATGTATTTTCAAAAGAAATAAAAACTTAAATGTTGAAGAATATATCATTGCTCAAACAATTTCATAAACAAAAGTTCTTCTAAAGTTGAAAATTGATTAATTCCTATGCCTCACCAATACTATATGTTGGTTTTAATATTAAGAGGGTCACTCTTAGAACATAATATTTTAATGTCCTCCAATTTCTATTTTCCAAATATGGCAATACTATTTAGCTTAAACATTAACATATATGCGTCCTTGTAAAGAGATGAATTGCACAAAGATGCATCCAAGGGATGAACACATCCTTAGAGAGAAATGGAGAGAAATACAAGCGCAAGTATATTAATGATCATTGTACGAAGGGCTGACTATGACAGTGTATTATATCTACAACAAATATACATCTTCACTCTACGTTTCTCTTTTGTAGTTGGTCAAACAACATGTTAGTGCAACAAGAGAGTTTTCTGACTCAAATCTGCAACAACCAACTCAATAAAGACAATCACTAGTACATAATGAGAGATAAGTGACAAAAAATGACCAAAATCCACATATAAATTACCACTTTTGATTTAGCGATCAATGGTGGCTAATTTTCGGTCTCTTATCATATGACAAAAAATGTGGTCATATTTAGTTTAATCATTTATATCTTGTCGTTTGGTCATATATTTGTTCATTAATCTAATCATATATTTGGTCAAATATTTAGTCATTAATTGTCACAATTAATGACAAAAAATATGACCAAATTAATGAACACAAGACAACTATAAATGACCAAACTAAATGTGATCACATTTTTCGTCGCATGATAAGAGATCGAAAATTAGCCACCAAAACTGACATTTGGTCATTTATTTGAGAATTTTGGTCATTTGCTTGGTCGCTTATCTTCCATTTGTTGGTCACTTATTTCTCGGTTTTGGTTACTAATTTAGTAATTTTTAGTAATTTTATATGCAAATATTCATTGATTTCTGTAGATAGGGTATGTAAGAAATGATCCACCAATCTCTTGCTTGTAAGGCAGGTGCTATTCCATTGAGCTAGTACCCTTTTTGAAGTCTCTACAATACTTGCAATACTTGTACTACAAATTTTTATTTCAATTGGGATTTAATTTTAACCCCTTTGTTAGATGATGACAAAAAATGAAACACTAGATATTAGCATACACGCTTGAAAATATAAACTAATGCCTAAATATCCATCATGCTATATATTCTAGGTAGCCTAAACAACCTCAACAATCTTGACATGGCCCAACAGAAGAAGAAAGGAAGATGAAAAGAAAAGGCAAAAAAAAGTCAGAAGATCTCATATTTTTCATAGATGATACTTAAGGAAATATGCATGGAAGAGATCCTACTGCTGACCACTGCAGCCTACCACCTTAACCTTGCCAAACATTTTCTTAGGCACTAGTTGCCTCTTTGGTTATTTAATGTAGTAGTTTTCAAGGGTCCCTTGGCTATTGCTTTAAGTCTAGTCCCGGATGGGCCTCTTGGTTTTTTCCAAAAGCCAAGTAACCTCAACGAAAAATGAGCAAGTTCCCTATATAATACACAAGTATGGTCAAACAGGTAGAATGGATGCCACATTATAAGACCTCCCACCTTGAGCTCCATGTTTCTTCACACCAACCTATCCACTGATAGAAATTGTGTAATTTAGAATCATAAAGGTATCATGCATATTGAACCGAAAGTGGTTCATAATATTTAATTTTATGATTAAAAGAATTGAGAAAACCATGGTGCAATTAATTGTTGCACTTTATAAATTCATGATTGGGGTAAATAGGATGTTGACGATCAGGTATAAACTAAGTAGAGTCTAGACTATCACGTATTATAACATTGTATCTAGCTATAATGTTGATGTAATTGTAACTTCGAAATGTATTCACTTGTATATTTTATATTGTATTTATATTTTACCCCGATGTTCCTCCGATCGGGAAAGTCATTAATATAATAAAGTAATATAGAGTCATTGAGGTTAACCCTTCTTTGTAAATCAGCGCAATAGTCCCCACAGTTGAGGGGTATTAGGGTTATTAGACTCTCCTAGTGAGGTCAGCCCTGGTGAGTAATTGTCAAGTGGAAAACTAGTATAAATAGAGAGTGAGGCTCTCTATTTTAAACACACACTCAGTCAACTGTAGCGCATGAGTGAGAGAAGAGGAGCTTGCATAAGTGAGAGAGAGAACAACTCTCAGAGACCATCTTTGCGTTTTGGGTTTTAATTTTGCTATTTGTGCTTATTCTATCTTTGAGGAAGTTGCGGGGTTTTCTTTTTTATGGTTTCTCCGAGGAAAACTCTTTGTGTCTCTTGTGATTATTGTTGTGCATGTTATTCTCTTAGATAAGATCTTAGATCATATTGATTAAATGATAAAAATATAACATGGTATTAGAGCCTCTCTGAAAGAAGACATTGTGCAGCTACAGAAGCTAGGGCTTATTACTTTTTGGGTCTCCCTCCATATATCATCAACAAAAATAGGCTAGGTTAACTCTCCATTGAAGTTCGCATCTTTCTGTCGAAGAAGAATTTGATTTCGGGCATTTTTTCAGTTTTTGACCTGTCACTACTACGGGAAATTAGGGCTTTTCACAGAAGATGAATTTTTGAGTGAGCCAAGCATAGGATTTATCTCCTCCTCAAAATTGAAATTTAGAGACCAAGATCGAAATTTTTGGTTGGGTAAAAATCTGGGAAATTCAAACCTTAATTTGACCCCACACCAGAAAACCCTAAAAGACTAAAACTAGTCATTTTGGTGCATTCGCTATATCTTGAGATTGGACAATGATCAGGATCTACAACTTCACAGGATGAATATAAATTTCTTATGTACCTTGTGCAAAAGTTTCAGCCTCATATTAGCTATATTCTGAGAGATATGATTCCTCCAAATCAGGGTTCCAACCTCTCCCTAAATCCATCCCTAAACATGACACCTAGGGAAAATCTCTATATCTTTGGATATGAAGGTCCAAATGAAATTTCTAAAGATGTTCCAGACAGGGAACGGTTTGTACTTATTGTGGTAAAAGTTTCAGACCCCGAAGGTGAACCAATGACACATGGAAGTATGTACAAGTTCGCTATGTTGAACAGTCCTGAAATAAGTCACATTGGGAAAAATCTCATAAGTCCCAATTGGTGAAACCAATTATTCTCAAACCTGCGGTTTTGGAAAGTGGACAGATGAAGCTACCTCAGTGTGAAGTTTCAGACACATAGGAGTCGTAATTTTGGATATATTGCAAAAACAATATCAGGAAATTATGTAGAAGAAATTGAAGAAAACTAGGGAATCATATATTTTGCAGTTCTGATCACAATTTTTGGAAAATGAGTATGCTGCCCAGCTCGCCTTGAGGAGGCTCATTTTTCTATCTAATCAAATATGAAAGATTCCAAGTTTTTAAAATTAGGGTTTCTCTAACAAACCCTAGATCATCCAGATCCAGAATCAGGCAGACACCTCAAATCGGTAAGATCTAATTTTTTGCTATTTACATTTGAGGTTCTCATTTCAAAAATGACTAATCACACCGGCTTGATGACAAACCTAGTGAAGCTAACAACTTCCGAGTATGGAAGTATAGGACTTCTATGATCCTTGAATAAATTGACTTGGATCAACATTTCAGTAAGAAAGGTCTAGGAGCCAGAGGGAAATGAGACTAAGGATAGAGCCAAGAGAATCATTGTAGATTCTATTAAATATCATCTTATCCATCATGTGTCATTCTTGAAGACACCAAAAGGAAGTGTTCAATGCTATGACGAAGCAATCAAAGAAGAATAAGATATTGTTATAACCACCTTGAATGGCCTCCCAAGATTATGGGATTAATTCATTTGAGAAATGTGTGCCAGAAGGAAGTAATTACCTTCAACAGACTCTAGAAAGAGTGCATACAAGAAGAAGATCGACTCATAATAAAATAAGAGAAGATGGGAGTAACTAAAGATCAAACTCTCACGATTCAAAGAAGATCCCTCAAGTGCTATACGACTCTCCATTGCTACTTATCTAGAATGAAACCTCTTTGCTGACATATTGGATCAGTGCACAATCTCAATGATGTCATAGTAGAGATGGAAGGCATTTAGAAATTTTTCGTGAGATATGGATGAATGTTGTATTGGCTAAAATAGTTGCATGATTATATCTTTATGCATAAGAATTTTCCATTATGAATATACCTTATGAAATGTTTCTAACAATACAACTGGTGCATTTGACTTGTAGGAAAGATCGCATACAATCGCTTACAAGAAAAGAAGGATGAGACTTGTTTTGAAGAACACGTGACGAAAGTTCAAGATTCACTCCAATAAGCATACATGAAGATGAACCTGAAGCTTCCATAACGAAAGAAAAAGCTTCAGAATAATATAGTATGACGAGAATTCAAGAGGCCTCAGACACACTCCAGTTATGTGACACTATTGAGTGGCATCATTGATGTAGAGCCTTCCAACTATGAAGAAGTAGCCAAGAAGAAAGGGATGGAAAGTACCAGTTCAAGAAGAATGATGTATAACATGCGATATCAAGACCTGAAGGGAAGTCCGTAGTATCTTTCATATGGATCTACAAGATCCAGCATGCAGTAGATGGAAACATCGTGGGATATAAGGCAAGATTCGTAGCACAAGGCTTCTCACAGAAAGAAGGCATATACTATGAAGAGACATTTGCAGCCACTGGAACTTGAGACACATGACATGAAGACTCATGTGTGCAAATTAAAGAAGGCCTTGTACGAGCTCAGAATGCACCCATGGGATAACACCTACATGAGGAGTTTGAAGATCACCTAGAGTGATGAAGATCTTAACCTTTGCTACAAGGTTGAAAATGAAATCCTATAGAGGATGACAACCTCACAGATGGGTGCGAGAAGAACTTTTGAAAAGGTTTAAGACAGAGGATATTGGTATCTAGTTACCCTAGATGGATACACAGAATATTAGTAGCAGAGGAAGCTACTTGTCATTCAAGTACAAAATGTTTCAATACATAGAGTATGGAAGGAAGAGGGAGAATGATGCTCTGCTTCAGAAGGAGTGATTGCATAAGATCCTGAGGTTCGACATGATACAACGAGATGGATAGCTTACTGATGGCTCTAGGATTTATCAAGAGTAAAGCGGATTCCAACCTTTACTATAAGGTTGAGGAAGGGAACCCAGTGATACTTCTACTATATGTGGATAACCTGTTTGTGACAGGTGAGGATGGGTTGATTGCTAACACGAAGATGAAGCTTGATGCCGAGTTCGAGATGAAAGACTTGGGTATAATGCACTACTTTCTAGGCATGGAGGTGTGGCAGAATGCGGATGGAATCTCCTTGGGACAAGGGAAGTATGCAGTAGAGATCCTGAAGAGGGTCGGGATGATGGACTGCAAGGCCATGATCACACCTATGGCATCGAACTTGAGCTATTGAGTGATACTTCATCAAAATCGGTTGATGCTACACTGTATCGTCAGATGATTGGGTCGTTGATGTACCTGATGAATACGAGACCAGATATTTGCTTTGTTATGAACACATTGAGCTAGTTCATGACGGATCTGAGACATGTTCCCCTGATTGCTGCAAAGCATATTCTGAGGTACCTTAAGGGTATAGTTGACTATGGGCTCAAATATAAAGTGAATCAGAAGATTAACCTGGAGGGTTATGTGGATTCGGATTGGGCAGGTAGTGCCATTGATAGGAAGAGAACTTCGGGGTGTTGCTTCAGTATGGGATCAGGCGTGATCTCTTGGTTTAGCAGGAAGCAGTCTTGTGTGGCACTGAGTACAGCCGAAGCAGAGTATGTCGCAGCTTTTTCGGATAGATGTGAGGTAGTGTGGCTAAGAAAGATACTACCTGATTTGTTTGATCTCCATTTGGATGCTACTTGTATATATTGTGACAACCATAGTTGTGTAAATTTGTTGGAGAACCCGATGTTCCATGACAAGTTGAAGCACATCGAGATCAAATATCACTATATCGGGGATATGGTGCAGAGAGTTGCAGTGAAGCTCCAGTATGTTGCGACGAACGACCATATAGCTGATGTGTTGATCAAGCCGTTAGACAAAGTGAAGTTTGAGTACTTCAGAGAGAAGCTTGGTGTTCATCAGATCGAGGTTCTTTCCAAGGGGAAGTGATGAGTCCGAAGAGCCTTTCTGACATGGCGAGAGGATTGGTTCCTCCCATGGTCAAATGTAAGTGTTATGGCTTTCTGACATGGCGAGAGGATTGGTTCCTCCCATGGTCAAATGTAAGTGACGTACCTTTTTGACATGGCGAGAGGATTGGTTCCTCCCATGGTTAGACATAAGTGTTGTTCCTTTCTGACATGGCGAGAGGATTGGTTCCTCCCATGGTCAAAGGTAAGTGTTGTTCCTTTCTGACATGGTGAGAGGATTAGTTCCTCCCATGGTTAGACGTAAGTGTTGTGCCTTTCTGGCATGGAGAGAGGATTGGTTCCTCCCATGGTCAGATGTAAGTGATGTGCCTTTCTGGCATGGCGAGAGGATTGGTTCCTCCCATGCTCAGATGTAAGTGATGTGCCTTTCTGACATGGCAAGAAGACTGGTTCCTCCCATGGTCAGATGTAAGTGTCGTGCCCTTTTGACATGGTGAGAGGACTGGTTCCTCCCATGGTCAGATATAAGTGTTGAAGATATGAAGACCTACATGGAGGCTAGGCCTACATCCAACAAGGCTCGCTCTGTAGAAATTACTATGACGAGTAGAATTGAGAGATAGCACCATTTGATTGAGATAGTGGAAGCAATGATGATGATGATCCAGTAATGAAGACTTGTGCTGATGAATTGTGTCAAGAGAATACCTTCCTAGCTAAGAGGGAGTGTTGATGTATTTGTAACTTCGAAATGTATTCACTTGTATATTTTATATTGTATTTATATTGTACCCCAATGTTCCTCCGATTGGGAAATTCATTAATATAATAAATTCATGTAAAATCATTGAGGTTAACCCTCCTTTGTAAGTCGGGGCAATAGTTCTCACAGTTGAGGGGTATTAGGGTTATTAGACTCTCCTAGTGAGGTCGGCCCTGGTGAGTAATTGTAAAGTGGAAAACTAGTATAAATAGAGAGTGAGACTCTCTATTTGAAACACACACTCACTCAACTGTAGCGCATGAGTGAGAGAAGAGAATCTCACACAAGTGAGAGAGAGAGAACAACTATTGGAGATCATCTTTGTATTTCGGGTTTTACTTTTGCTATTGGTGCTCATTCTATCTCTGAGGAAGTTGCAGGGTTTTCTCCTTTATGGTTTCCCCAAGGAAAACTCTTTGTGTCTCTTGTCTCCTATGATTATTGTTGTGCATGTTATTCTCTCAGATAAGGTCCTAGATCATATTGATTAAATGATAAAAATCTAACATATAAGCTACTTGATGCTACATTCATTAAAATGGCCACACAATAAGAGAAGCATAACTAGGAACAATATCATAATATATAACTATAAATTCTTCCCATGATATCCCTATGCACATATGAGATGCATATGTACATTCATTTTTCTATTTCCCCATTTGAATATTCCAATTGTAAACCTAAAATTTTCTTACCAGTATAACTAAGCTCTACCAAATCTTAAATGTGCTTGTGTCATACTTAAACTTAAACACACAATCAATGATAATAAGCCATATGCCTCCTTGAAGTAAATGGTGATACTTCTGATAATTGAGAAGCCATATTGAACTGTATAGTTGGTACTGGGATTGTGTTGTCCTTGTCTTTGTTTTCATCCCAAAGCCATGACTTGAAAACTTGGAGCAAATTAATAGCATTTCTCATTTCATTCAGTTCTGACAGTTTTTCAAAGCGCTTCAATTTGCCATCTTCAATGTATGCAACTTGGGTAGCCCATGACTCTAGACCATAAAAAATATGTGTTGCATAAACAATGGTTGCACCTCTCTGCCAAATAATCAACAATGTATGTCAAATAACTTCAAAAGTTTTTGAAAGTTGTGTTGTAAACAAAAGAAAAAATAGAAAATAAGGATTAACATGTTCACACTCTTCTCTAAGAAAATCAAGCAAGTCTAATCTCGCCACAACAAATAAATCAACTATGACCTCATCCAACAACAAGACCTATAATTGCAACATTAATCATTTTGATACTAGTGACAAATCAAAAGGCAATAGGAATGGCTAAAAATATTACATAATTCAAAATTGAAGATCGTCTGAATGCTCATAAAGTGATATATATGATAGCTTTGGAATAAGCCACAATTCTACAAGAAACTTCTTTTACTTGCATATTTGGTCAATTGTCTTTGACATCATTACTTTTAGCCACAAAGAATTACTTGAATTGATAACCTTTGATTGAAAAAAATGACACAGCCGAAGCCACCTGGTCCATCTTCAAGTTAGAATTTAGTGAAGATAAAATTTAGGAAAATATCGCCAATCCAAAAAAGTATCATAAAATTCGTCTTTAAGTTCGAAAAGAAGTAGGTTGTTTTTTTATAATTTCATATTTCAACATAAAATTCGAATACAATTTTTTTATAATTTCAAATTTCATAAAAACGTCTCAATATTTGCCAAATAGTTGACCCGGGTTTTCCCAATTGACTATTTTTAATTTCAATTAATTTGAAAACTTTGCCAAAAATTCACAATTTAACTTGAAATTTGTTTCAGACTAATTAAATTCGTTGAATCTAGAAAATTTAATCAACTTTCTATCTCATTCAATGAATTTTAATTCTTTTGAAAGAAAAACATTAAAATGCAGTTACATATTATAGTATTATGCAACATGACCTCATTTGGAGGAATATTGTACTAGATCAAGACTACACCATAGTCAAACCTACACCCTAGAGAGTAATTCTAGGGTAGAGTTCTTCTCAAAACCAAGTTTCCTGAAAGTCAAAACTTCTTTCCCAACTGACATGTTAAAGGATAAGTTGATCCCATAAGTTTATTACGGCAAAAAATGCTATGACGATGGTCAATAAATCTCTTACAGCAGGCCAAACTTTGGGATTTAGTGTAGTTTCCCATATTAAATCCCCCTTTCAAATGCAATGAGAGGAACTTCAATTCACTAAGGAGATGGTTGTTATTAAAGGCTAAATTCGTAGAATAGAAAAGAAGACAATCAAATAGGGCACATATTTAGGCGTTTGAGGAAATTAACCTTCACTAGAGATGACTTTTATTACCTCCACACAACCTATATCTTTCTTCCACACATACAAGTTTTGATCCAATTGACTAGCCTCATGCAAGCTAATGGCATAGTTGACTTTTTCTAAAAACCGACTTTTAGTTTTGAAATTTGATCAAACTAATTCATTTCCTTGTTGTAGGGTTCTTCCGAACAATCCGCAGTAGCCATTTTTTTTTTTTTTTTTTTTTGGTCGACGTTTCGATTCCGAATCTGGAACCATCATCAGGACAAGATCAAATGAATTATGTAATAGTAAACCATCATCAGGACAAGATGGTCCTTATGCCAGGGGCTATCTCAAGTGCTTGAGTGATTTTAACTTCATGTTGGAGGTCTCTAAGTCGGTTCTCTAGGTTTGATGCCTCTGTGGAGTTTACACTTAATGTCCCTACCAATTCGGGCACTGTAATAAGCCAGACGAGTTTACACTGGGTACCATCTACAAAATGTGGGAAGTTACCTGGGGATTTCCTCATGAAATTTTCATTGGAAAAAAACTAAGATTGTACTCAAGTATATTTACATATTCTTTTATTTATTTTAGGTTGCATATTGATTCTTTTGAGAGTTTTAAGCCCCATCTTGAATGAAATACCTTCTAAAAACATATCTTCCATCTTCAGGGTATCATCATATAGATTACTAGGATTTTGTTCAAAGGGAATTGTGTTGATAATAGATATATTATAAGCATTCAATGTTATCAATACGTTTTCCAAGGCTATTNCTTCAGGGTATCATCATATAGATTACTAGGATTTTGTTCAAAGGGAATTGTGTTGATAATAGATATATTATAAGCATTCAATGTTATCAATACGTTTTCCAAGGCCATTCTAATGTAATATATATGGAATAATTACTCGTTACTAATTTCACTTCTTGCCTAAACCATTACACCATAACAAACCCCAAAAGAAACAACAAGGATACAATTGCTCCACACTCGAGGAACAAAATGAAGCAAGGTAAGGACATATGGACCATTGGGGAAAACTTGCTATATTTCCAAATTTTGCACAAGTAAATTGTTAGGTAAGTCATTTAATAGAAATGTCTTTCCACTAATAGAGCAGGATCATGAATTCCAAAGCACCTCCTTAAGCTTTAATTTTTATTGTGTTTGTGATATTCTATGGTACATATGCACGTTTATTGGAGCCTTAAAAATGAAGCTACATTATTTGCATATGTCAGGTAACAG
>LPNX010431145.1:77712-111925 GCA_001517045.1 Pseudotsuga menziesii | reverse complement strand
TGTATTATTACACTGTGTGTGTATTTTTTAGACATAATTATGCATGATGTTATGGTTGTATGTTTCCTATATGCGGTTGTGGATGTGCCAATTTAGAATGTTGTTAGCCATTTGATCTATGACACTGTTGAGGTTTCTGGGAACATGTGTGAATGTGATGGATTCAAATGTTCTAACCATCTATTTAGTGCGCAGGTACTTTCTAAAGAGGCAGGGATCACGTACTCGATAGTGGTTGTTCAACTGAGAAACAAGCAGCTAGGAGTCTAAGAAGACATCGAGATGGTGAATGCCTAACTAAAGAGCGGCAACCAAGAGGCCATTAACACCATCATATTCAGCCTGGTTGTTGGTTGCGGTGCCCACGCATTTTTCATCGATGTGGATCAACTCGTGCGATGGGGAGTAGATGACCCATGCAACTGAGGCGAGGTTTGGAGACCATCTGCTTGCTCCATCTGCGAATCCCATATACCAGTTTGAGGTGTGCTCCATCTGAAGCAATGAGAGGAAACGATACATAAGACTCAATTTTAAAAGATGTGTAAAACAAAAAATGGAAAGACTATAATACAAGTTGTAACGTTGTCACTCAAAGGAGTGACGTTAGAGGGAAAGTCGTTTGGACTTTCCAAGGATCAGCGGTCATTCCTTTGTGTGACACGATGAATCCTTGTAGACGGCCCGCGGGGACACAAAAAACACACTTTAAAGGTTCAAGCGGATTTCGTACTTGCGACTTCATAAGAACACTTATCGCAGGTAGTCTATGTGTTGTGTTTGCTTCTGCGACCGCGCGATGAGGTTGTCGAAACAAACCAGCAGAATGTGAACGAGGTTGCGGAAGCAGTATGTCATGGCATGCTGGAAGGTGGCTCTAGAGTTTTTTAGGCCAAAGGGCATGACTTGATACGTGAATTTTCCCCATGGGGTTGTGAATGCCATCTTATAATGGTCTTCTTTCCAGATTTGGATTCAGTTATATCCAGAAAAACCATCCATGAAGGAAAAGGCCTCATGTCTGGCGCATGCATCGATGATCTGATCGATGAAGGGTGTGGGGAAGCTGTCTTTGGGACATGCCCCATTGAGGTCGCGGAAGTCTGTGCAAACATGAATCGTACCCTATTTTTTATTCACGGGAACAGGATTAGAAACCCAAGTGGTGTATGCAATGGGATAAATGAAGCCAGCTATGTGCAGCTTCTCTATTTCAGCTTTAACCACAGCCACTTTGGATGGATGGATGGGCCATTGCTTTTGGCGTATGGGAGCCACATCAGGCCATGTGTCGATGTGGTGTTCCACGATGGATGGATCTAGGCTGGGAATTTCGGTGTAAGACTAGGCGAAGATGTCACGAAATTCTTGGAAAAGAGCTTTGTAGGCATCAACCTCTTCTGGGGAGCAGGATGCCCCCAACATGATTTCTTCAACAATCTCAGAATTGGTAATGATGTCAATTTTAATGGTTGGAAAAATGTTCGCCATATTCCCTTCTTTGAAGGCATCTGGTGCTGGGATGGGGTTCTTGAACCAGTCGACATTTCCATGGATGAAATATTTGGTCTCCACAGAAAATTGGTCAAACTGCGACACAAGTTCTTCAGGGAGGAAGAACGAGCGATGGTGCATGCCATCCCATGGGTATTCCGGGGTGGTCAGAGCTTCCAGTATCTCCTCATCGTTGCTGAAGCAATGAAGAGACATGTCTGATGGACCATCGTTGGAGGTGGAGATAAGCAGGTCAGTTGAACTAGACATCATGTAAATGGACATGGTGTCTGAAGAAGGCGGTGGGGGGGGCACTTTTTTTATCAAGGTGATTTCAAACTCAAGGGAATGTTGATGGACGTTAGCTAGAGCCATTCGAAATTTGGGTAGGTCTTGGCAATGGTGAAAGTAATGTCCATACAAACCGCAAAGGGCACAAGCATGGTTTGTTCTCAATGCCTTGTTCTTGACTATTGGTGCGGTTGGGAGTTCAACCACAGGGATGTTTTCGTTTGTATCCATGGCATCCAAATGTGCACGGATCATGGGGATTTCAGGGCAATTCTGAGTTGGATGGCCCTGTTGCTCACAGACGGCGCAAGGTGGGACTTGTCATGGTTTTGCAGTGGCTTTGGTATTCTTGGCCCTGGCCCTTTTCGGGTGGGGCGGTATGGGCGCAGGTATGACGGTTGGATTTTGCGGGCCGGGTGGAGGGTGAGACTCCACTGCGATGGGTTGCACCGGGGTTAAAACAACCTGGGGAATTAGTGGTTGAGCTGGTGGATTGAGATACCATACCAGAATTCCCAATGTGAAGTTAGGTAGGCTTAAGGTGGCCATTACCGGCTTGCTCATGACCCCAGGTGGGGGAAAGAGGAAGGGAATTGTGTGGACTGGTGATGATCCTAGATAAATCCCTGCTGGTTGCATGTGGGGATGTGGTTGTGGTTGCGGCTGCATGAAACACTGCTACTGCAGATGATGTTGCGGCTACGGACAATGTTATGGTTGCGGTTGGGGCTACGACTGCGCTTGTTGTTTGGGTGCAGCAATGCTGGAGGCGACCATGCACAAGTCCACAGTCTCATTTTGTGTTGGTGGCGATGACACGAAGGGGAAAGGAGCCATCATGGTGGGATCGACAAACAACCCAGGGCCCACATTCAACAATGGGGAGGCTGGTGTGTTGTCAACCATAGTGTTGATTGCAGGGACGACATTAGCGTGTATGGTCGCCCCTTGTGGCTCAATGGTGGTGATGGTAGGGATAACGTTGGTAGTTGCCGTTAACCCTTGGGGATCATGATAAGTGAGTTGATCAACCGTCACAATCTTCCCTTCGTGGGGGAACATCATGAGATGGAAGACAATTGATGTGACTGCTCTCATGGTGTACATGTAACTTCTCCCAAGGAGAGGGTTGTAGTCCAGTTGAGCATTGACAACCTCTATGTCGATCAACACTGTCTTCCTAGCTAATGTGATGGGGACATGGGGGAGGATTCCTTAGGATTTAGTGGGATGTCCATCATAAGCCCGCAGATTTGTGGAGGACGGTTGCATAATTGGTGATCCAAGTTTCTGCCAAACCAGGGTAGACATAATGCACGTGGATGCCCTCTCATCCACTATGCACTGGTGCACAACCAAATTACGGATGGACACCGGGATTTGAAAGGTGATTGTCGATGGCATGCGCGGTTCTCCATTCTTTATGTCGAATGTGATCAACTTGGAGTCAGAGTGGTCTACTGCCCCAAGGGCGGCTAGTAAGGCTTTCCACTATGTTGGGCATGTTTTAAGTACCTCAAGAGCGGACATGGCGGTTGGCATTTGGACCAAATCATCCACAATGCTATAGCTGACTGCAACACTAGTCGTGGCGTTATTAGCAATCCTGCGTATGGGGGGGTGCAGGAATGGGGGTAACTGAAGAGTTAGGTTGACCGTTTTGGACGTTGAGGCCGTTGATGTGTCAGTGGGTTCGGTGGTGGTACCGTACTGATTTCGTCTGGTTTGCAAGTTGACCTCTTCAGTCGTCATGGCTAGAAGGTGGTGAACACCTATTTCTGCCGTGGGAGGTGCCCCCAGAGTGTTGGGATTGGGTTGGGGAGGGGGTGCAGTTGCCACCAACCCTTGGACCAGCAGTGGGTTTTGAAGCACCATAGAAGTAGGTCCTTGTGGTGTTGGGTTGGGTTGGGCTTGATTTGCAACATTGGCAGCCTATTGAACCTCATTTTGAATGGCCTGCTTAGCTCAACCCATGAGGGGACACTCGAATGTGTAGTGCCCATAAACAACACAGAGTGTGCATGGTTGGTTTGTGTGTAATGGGGCGTTGCGTCTTGGTGCATTTGGTCGTGGGGGGTTTTGAGCTGGCTGGTTTGTCATGGCATTGTTGGGAGGGTTTGGCTGCTAACTTCCTCCCTGTAACTGGTTGTTGCCTTGGTTTCGGGGCCGATTATTTCTAGCTTTCCCTTGTTGGTTGTTGGGGGCAGGTTGGTTAGGACGGTTTTGTTGTGCGAACGCTTGTCCCAATGGAGCGGGTGGAGCGGGGGCGGGGGCTTGAACCACTTGCACTGGTGGTGCATAGTAGATTTGAGTGGGAGGTGGTGCCACAAATCTGGGCATTTGCCCTGCATATTGTTGTGTAGTCCAAGCCATAGCCTGATCCTACTGTGGTGGCACAGGTTGTGCATAGGAAGTTGTTGCTCAGGACTGGGACATCATTCCAGCGTAGTATCAAGCTTGGTTTTGGTAAGCAACATTAACAGTGTTGCTTGGTTGTGATGGAACTGCAGGTGGTGTTGGTTAGTGTTGTGGCTGTTGGGAAACTGATCCTATGATGCCATCTGCAGCATGGGATGCCCCCGATGCATCGCGGTAAGAGGTGCCTACACGGGGAGTGTCTGGGATGACGGTGTACAGGTATCCAGACTGAGCATAGATGAGTTCAAACGGTTGAGCTTTTAGTATGGCCTCTTCTTCGGATTGGGGACGTTTGGATGTGACGTCCTTTGCTATGGGTGGGAGCAAGGTCTTAAGGAACCAATCCAAGAAGATCCTATAGTCAAGTTGTATTTTAAATAGGATACGGCGTCGCCGCCACTCATGGATATGGTCAATTATATGAGTGGCAGTGTTTTGACGATAGGATAACATGATCTCCACCCCCTCGTCATATCTGACAGGGAGTTGGAAATACTGTAGGAACATGAAGGCTAGGGAGTTGAAATCAGGGTACTTGGCTTGTGGTAGCTCGATGTACCATTTGGTCGCAGCACCTATGAGGGTGCGTTGGAATAGCCTCAGTCTGATGGAATCATCTATGTTGCTATTTGACGAGCACCATAGATGGAATGTCATTATGTGGTTTTGGGGACATTCCCTTGCTTTGCCTTCAAACTTGGGAATGTCTGATGGCATCTTGGTTGGCATGGGAGGTGAAAAAGCTTGGTGGCAAATGGGGTCATTTGTTAATCGAGCCAAATCAAGAAAGTTAAGAAGAGCCATAAAAGGCATATTTGACCCTAGGTTGATATGAGATGGGGCTGCGATGGTGGTGGGATTTGCTAGTGCATAATGCATCTGCACCGCTGGGGGTACTTGCGGTGGCACCATTGCGGATGGGCCAATGCCCCCAAGTGTTGTGGGGGTGGAAATATGAGTGGCGGGGACATTGCCCCCATGTGTGACAGTAGGGGAAATGTAAGTGGACAGTCCACTGCCCCCCTATGTGGTAGGAGGGGCAGTGTGTGTGGAAGGGCAACTGTCCGCATGTGTTGCAAGTGGGCCAGCTTGGCTGGTCACTATAGGTGGTGGCAGCTGATGGATGACCGTTTGCATCACTATTCTTGGGCCACCTGTAGGGTTATTGGTGACAAGTGGTGGTGTGGACATGGGTCCACTTGCTAAGGTTATGCCAGAAAATGGATCTGGGTTGGCACCAGCCATGGGGCTTGATGGTGCAGTATGGAGGTCTGGTTCAGACTGATATGGGTCTAAATCTGAATCAGAGGTTGTGTGGCCTTTTGATGATGTGGGAGATCGCTGAGAACGGTTTTGACGGTGTTGATTGAGTGTTTCGAATTCTGGTGGTTCGCCTCTTAGGCATGAGGAAGAGCATGAGGGATCAATTATGTTAGATGTTTATCAAACTGATGGGAATGATATTTGGACCCCGGTTTCAGTGGATTCTTATTGGCTGTAGGTGGTCACTTGGCCACCAAGACTGCCAGAAGACAGTGCTTGGATTTTTCCTCATAGGTGTTTCTACTCAATCGGAAGGGGTCGATGCCCATTTCGCTTGGCAATTCCTCTCAGCAGCCAACTACTTTGGGGTTCCCGTGGTACTCCTCACATAGAGTTTCTGGGCAGAGCCCAGTACTTCCCATGGTTGAAGCAGTCAGGGACTTATGTCCTCAAAGACTGCATATTTGATTGAACTTAGTGTAAATTGATAAATTTTAAGGCTCTCTCAGCGTCATGAATTGAGTTGGGTTGATTACTTGGTATGGTGTATTTGTTTGTCTGTCTTTCTGGTAGTTGGTAGCTGCAAATGGTTTATGAATTCATCATATTGTGGTAGAGTTCATGTCATTGTGTATGCAAGCATTGAACAATCAGAAATTTGTAAACATATACAATTTTTAACCCTGAATGTTTGATGGCCTAACTAGATGACTACCTCACACTAATATTTCTCTTCAACGAAGAGAAGGTGATAGGCTGTGAACACAGTGGGACTAAGCCCATCCGTAGATCCACAGGTCACCTCCTAAATGCAAGGTTGGTCAACAGAGAGGACGCTTAGCGCCCTGAGAAGCCCTCCTTCTCTACCCCCTCTACCTTCTAGGTCATCCGGTTTTAATGGTTTATAACAATATTCAATGAAGGGCCTAGGACTATATGAGCTTGCCCTTCGTTGTATCCCATAATACCCTGGAGGGTGATCACTAGGTAGAGGAGGAAGGGTGAGCAAGACAGTTAGTTTTATGTTGATTTTAGTCAAGCTACATTCATTTAATTAAGCCATTAAAATTTGTTTGGAATTTACACATTGTTTGTTGATGCAATTACAAGAAATTAAAACAGAAACTAAAATTAAAATTCTGTGTTGGACAGAGGCAGCTAAGCCACACTGATAGTCCCTATTAAATTGAAATTTAACCTCTGATTGACAGATCGCACATTTCTGATCAAATTTGGCGAGGGGGTCGCAATTTTTTTTCAGAAACAGGCGAGGGGGTCGCATAGATTTCACAGACAGTCACGGTCTGTGTTTCTGAGTGAAGTCGCACCTTTTAGGGGATTAAGTGCTCCCTGGGCATTCCTGTTAGGCCATTAAGTGTGCCCTCATCCCATGTTCAGGCACGATAAGTGTGACCTACCCCGGATTTGGGGTTTTTCTGATCCTGAGTCAAATCCGACCAACAGTAACCTGTACTGTGGCCAAAATGACTCGGATTTACCTAGCAGAGGCTTCAGCAACACTAAGAACTAGAAATAAACTAGATCTAAATTAAATTTGACATGAAAATTTAAAAACTAGGGAAAAAATTGAAAAAAACTTGAAATTTTAAAAATCTGGACTAGGGATCCTATGGGATCGACTTGGTATGGTCACCAGTTCTGTAGCAGGGATTTATCCTTGCTACAGGGGTAGGAATTCCTCCCTTTTGTCTATAGGATATAAGGGTAGGTTCCTTCTTGTAAAAATGCTAAAAAGAAAAGTGAGAATGAAACTAGATAGAAATAAAAGCAAAGATGGAGAACCCCTCTGCAAACAAGGTTAGGGTTCTACTTCCAATAACCTGCAAACCACTATAATAAATAGAATACCTGCAAAAGCATGTTAGACATAAACCTGCAAACAAGAATGGGTTAGAAAAAAACAAAGAAATAAAACAAAACACACATGTATACCTTCTCTTTGATGGAATTGGGCCACCATGCCCTGGCTTGAAGAAGCACCTCTCTCTCTTGGATGGGGGAACTATGGCTCAATGGAGATGGAGGAGAGGGAGTGTGGGTGGCTTGAGAGACAAAGGGTCTCAAGGAATCCATGGGTAGCATAACAGTATGCAAGGGAGAAGTGTTTTGAGAGTGACCCCCCACCCTCCTTTTATAGCTTTTTTGGGGTTTTAGGGTTTTAAGCCCTTGGTCCGAGCTTTAGCCCCTTTTTTGGTCTTTTAGCCCCTTCCACCCTAATTTTAGATCCTTTTAGGTTTTTAGCCCCTTTTTGGGGCTTTAGCTCCTAGGAGAGTATTTTAGGCTCCTTTTTGGGGTTTTTAAGTCCTTCTCTTCATCCTTAAGCATTTTTGAGGGTGTGGGGGTCTAATGGAGGGTCGTGAAGTGGTGTGCTTGGGTGGTGTAGGTCATGGAGAGCTCAGTGAGGTATTTTTTGGGTTAAAAATAATGATGAGCACACTGGCCTATGGTTGGGTGGAATGTTGCAACGATGTAGCTAGTTGCAAGATAGCGCAATTACAAGATAGGTATTTACCTTGTATTTCTTGTTTACTTACCTTTGTATCGGTATTTTTTTTCTGAATTAATATGAACATGTTGAGTGCTTGAATGCATGTGTTTTTCTTTCGTTGTGTATTTATATTTACAATGCATCTATTTATGTATCTTATGATCAATGCATTTTATTTATTATCATTTTTATTATATGTCCATGGGTTATTTTTCCCGTTTGACAGTAGCAGTGTGTAGGTCACATCCTCTCCATCATTGGGATGAGGGGTGTGGACATGACAATTGCACTTGCATGCATTATTTTAGGATCCTCATAGATCAATCCCTACAAATTAGGAGCCACTGGGAGTGTCGATACCAACCTCCATCAATTGAGTTCAGTTGGTGACTAGTCAAGCTCAGTTAGCAGTCAGTTACATTCAGTTCTAGTCCCTTACATTCAATTCTACTCAGTTAGTTCTAGGATTGCATGGCTGCATGTAGGTGAGGCACATTTACTCACCTACCTCAGTCAGTTAGACTAGTCAACACTGAATTAGACACTTGAGTTTTGATTTTGAACTCTGATGAAATCCGATACTGATTTAAACAATGTCAGTTAACCATTCAGTCAAGTAGAGTCCAATCAATTTGAATTTCCTCACATGGATTCGAATTGCATGAGGCTATTTAGCCATTGTACTTCATTGTAATAAATTATCTAATTACTTTTGATTAATGAAAGCATTCACAGTTGCAAGCCATTTTTGCACTGTTTCATTCTTCAATTGCTGAGTAAAGTGTGTGATCTATGTTGTGAGTTGTGTGTTTGTCCAGATATCTATGTGCTCAATTTAATATGGTATCAGAGCCTCAGTAGGAAAATGTACTTCTCCTACTATAGATCCATACTTGGATCAAATTTTTTTTTAGCAAATTTGCTCCTTCCAGTACTACACCAGAAGCAGAGAATTTACCACTTAATATCCCAAGTAAAGGAATTGTTGACCAAGCTTGCTTGCTCAACTATGCTGGGTGTGATGAAAATTCAAAAAGTGTAGACTATCGACCTTATTTTTTCTATTTGATTGTGTGATTTACAGTTTTATCATTCTTCTTCACTGCATTCGCTGCAAGCAGCTCAGTCTCCTTCACTACATTCTCTACAACAACTTAGTCTCTTTCATTGCATTCCAAATGGTCCCTCCAATGGAGCTTCTCAATCCTTTAAACTACCACTAGTGGAAGGAGGACATGGTGATGTAGCTACACTCCAAAAGACTCTTAAAACTCACAATGGAGACAGAGGTAGAGCCAATTCATTATGTTGACAAAGAAATGCACTGGAATATGCTTGATGAAGCATACATATGCGTGTGCCTCTCAATTTCTCGAGATCTTCCTTCCACATCAATGGATTGAATACTCCCAAGTAGTTTTGGGATAAGCTTGCTTCCTTATTTGACAAGTAGGATGACCTGAGAATCTATTAGCTATAGAATGAGCTGATTTCTCTTCATCCAGCCAATTTCAAAAAACTAAATGACTTCTTCACCAAATTCAAGCATCTAGTGTTCTAGTTGAAGCTGTGCAAGGTTGAGAAGGAGGATGATCAAATCATCTTGCCGTTCTCTCAAAACTTGGTGCAGACTATTTAGTCTTTGTATCAACATTTCATTATGTGAAGCTCACTACTCCAATTTGGAAGATTCCTACTCTTAACTCCTTCATTGAATCTCTCACTCAGGAGCATGACAAGTTGATCCAAATGGGGATCATTTGATCTTCCAGAGATCAAGCACTGGTTGCAGGAGGACCTAAGGTATCAAATGATAAAGGGAAGCAAAAGGATGAGTCTCCTGTGGAGAAAGAGAAGTCAAATGATCCTTTAGGTTTGAAGAGAATCAAGAAGAATGGCAAAGGAAAGACCCTTTGTTTTTATTATGGAAGGGACTTTCATCCAAAAAGCACCTGTATGAGAAGAAAAATTAATGAGATGGCTCTTCTTCTGAAGAAACATAACATTACTGTACCTGCTAGCGTAAGGAAGGATGACCATAGAGAAGAAACTGAAGAACATGAAGAGAAATGTCATGCAATGAATGCTAGATTTTCAACAGCACATGCCTCCCTCATTGATTTTGGAGCTTCCAATCATATGGTTGCATCTAGATAATCATTCTCTTCCTTGCAGTAATTTTATGGTCCTAGTATTTAGATGGGTAATAACAGTCAAATTCAAGCCAAAGGGAAGGGGTCTATCAAGCTTGAGCATGGAAAGTTCAAAGATGTGCTTTATGTGCCCTCCTTAGCTACATATATGTTATCTGTATACCAGATGACTTATATTGGCTCTCCAAAGTGAGTGATATTTGGTCCTGACTCAGTGGAGATCACATATATCTCTATTGGGAACATCATAGCGAAGGGTTTTTCAAATCATGCCTCCAAGGAATATGAGTTCTCACACTTCATGCCAATTTCAAAACCAGTGCACTCTCAATAGCCACTTGCAAGGGAAGGTATAAACATTCCATCTACTTCTTTTGAAATTTCCCCTTGTATTGCAGAACCAACTGTATCAGTTTATAAGATTGAGATTCAGGGTGATTTAGATCCAGATCCAGTCCCTACTCCCAAGCAAGAATCCAGGAAGATGACTGGAAATCCATTTGACACTCAGAAGGAAAATAACCTTGTTCTATGTCATGCAATCTCACCTCCATTAGAGAGATGCAACCAACTCCCTATGATATGCTACATGGAAAGGGCTTATCAGTCACACTACATTCAAAATAATAGAGGGGATCATACACCTCTTCATCCAGAAAGAGGAAAATTTTACATTCCTCCTTCCTTCCATCATCATTTTGGGAGAAGATGGAGAAGTCTACATGCCAGGCCGTAGGATACCTGTGCACATAACATCATGCATGCTGCTTTGCTACATCACAAAGATTGCAGCAACATATTTTCAAGTTTTTCAAACTTGAATCCTAATTCTACCTGCTTAGTTAGAGGGGGCATTGTTTTCCCCAGATCCTTGTGTTAAGCAATTACTTTACTTGTTGTAAAGGGTGACCTGTGGTCTTAGTTACAAAGGCCCACAAATTGTCCAAGTTAGCATTCAGGGGGGGGTGTTAGGATTATAATCCTCCCTTATCCAATTTGGTCAATTATTTCCAAATATGGAGTCCTTTCAATCTATTTTTAGTCATTAGCACCTTTGGTCCACTTGGCCTAATTGGGGCACATGTGCCAGTTACTAAAGTGCGGGGAACACTAATTGAGGCCAACTTCCACTAATTGCACTTACATGTGTCAGTTTAGGAGCCTCCTAAATCAATCCCTACAAATTAGGAGCCATTGGGAGTACCGATACCAACCTCCATCATTTGAGTTCAGTTGGTGACTAGTCAAGCTTAGTTAGGAGTCAGTTACAATCAGTTATAGTCCCTTACATTCAATTCTACTCAGTTAGCTCTAGGATTGCATGGTTGCATGCAGGTGAGGTGCATTTACTCACCTACCTCAGTCAGTTAGACTAGTCAACACTGAATTAGACACTTGAGTTTGGACTTTGAACTCCGATGAACTCCAATAATGATTTAGACAAGGTCAGTTAACCATTCAATCAAGTAGAGTCCAATCAATTCAAATTTCCTCACATGGATTCAAATTGCATGAGGCTATTTAGCCATTGAACTTCATTGTAATTAATTATCTAATTACTTTTGATTAATGAAAGCAATCATAGTTGCAAGCCATTTTTGCACTGTTTCATTCTTCAATTGCTGAGTAAATTGTATGATCTATCTTGTGAGTTGTGTGTTGGTCCACGGATCTATGTGCTCAATTTAATGTCGATGAATTTAATATGCATCTAAAAATTAATCTATCGATCCTCACTTTTTCATGTCAATCCCAACATCATCAATGTCGGGATCGGCATGAACAATGCCTAAATATGCATCTAAAGTTTAAGCTACCAATCCTCACTTTTTCATGTCAATCCCAACATCAATGATGATGGTCTTGAAAGAAAAACTATGATACAAGGGTACCTCATGGAGAGCGACTTTAGGCATAGAGCCTCTTGGGGTAGAGCCCATTGTGGGGATTCTTCAAGAGGTGGCTACCAGAGTTAGCAAGGAGATATGTTGCCTTGCCGAGACATCGATGTATGACATAAGGGCCATACCACATGGATTCAAACTTCCCTTTCCCAATATTATCATTGTCTTGGTCATAGCTGAGGACTAGGCCCCCTCGTTAAAGGTGTGTGGGTGGGTGTGGGAGTCATAGTGGGACTTCATTCGAGTCTTGGCCACTTCAATCAATTGGAGAGTAGCATGATGGTCCTCATTGGTCTGTTCAATCATAAGTAGGCGTTGTTCTAACGGTGAAGTATCAGGTATAATTTTGGCGACAAGGCAGAGCGATGGAATTTGGCATTCAATGGGAAGAACTGATTCCACACCATGGAATAAGTGAAATGGGATAAAACCGGTGGCGATTTTAGTTAATGTCTGATAGGCCTAGAGGGAGGAAAAGAGCAAGTGGTGCCAGTTATATTTGTGTGTGTCACCATTTGTTGGAGGATGGTTTTGAGGATCTTGTCGTTAACCTCAAGTTGGACATTTCCCTAATGGTAATAAGTGGAAGAATACTGGTGTTCAAACTTCAACATGGAGGAGAGCTTTGTCCAAATAGTGTCCTCAAAATGAGAACCTTGGTCTAAGAATAACTGTTGGGGGACACCGAAATGAGTGATGATGTGGTTAGAAAAGAAGCATGTCGCAGTATCAACCTTGCAGTTGAAAGTAGGCATCACCTCGACCCATTTGGTAAAGTAATAAAAAACCACAACGATGTATTTATAATCATAGACTGAAGGAGGGTTTCATGTCATGAAGTCAATCACCCATTTACAGAAGGGACCGACTATGATAACAGGATGTAGCGGCATGGCAGGTGTCCTTGATTTTGGAGCAAAGATCTAACAATTGTAGCAGTGTTTGACTGCATGGGCGCAATAGACAAATATGGTAGGTTAGAAATAGGTGGTGCCTAGTATCTTTTGGGTAGTGGCTAAACCGTAGAGGTGGAAACCAAAGGCTCCACTATGAAAGTCATTCAGGACTTGTTTGGCTTCATCATGGGCTAGGAAACGACACAATACAGTGCCTACATCGCGGTGATACAAGACATCACCAATAAGGAGATATTTTGCAGCTTGGTGTTGGATGTGATGACGATATTAATGGCTTAAATGGGGCCCAAATTTCTATGTGTGCAAGTACAAGAGAATACCCCCATACCATGGGTCTTCTGTAGAGATGAAAAGTAAGAATTCGTGAGGAATTGATTGTGATAGGTGGTGAGGTAGACAATGAAGGAAATTCTGCCATTAAGGAAGCTAACGCCAAGGCTTTGAAGTTTGGTTCTTTCTGGTGTGACGAATTATAGATTGTACTCTTGTAGAATGACAATCCACTTGGTAGCATGACCTTGGACATGGCGGCAATTCAAGAGATAATGCATAGGGTTGGAATTAGCCATGAATCAAGTGCAGATCAAGAGAATATAGTGGTGTAGATTCTGTAACGAAAAGATGACAGCAAGGTCCATCTTCTCTTAGTGGGAGTAATGCAAAGATGGTTTCGAGAGTTTTTGACTTACATGATAAATCACGTGCTCTTGATGAGCATCGTATTCTTGAACCAAGACTCCAGCAATATCATTGTTCAAATGCTGACACATAGAGGATAAAATCCCTGGTGAATTCGGGAGGAGAAAACATCAGAGCAAAAGTCAGAGCTTGTTTCAATGCATCGAAAGCGCCTTGCACATGCTCATCCCATACAAAAGGAATGTTGGTACAGAGAAAGCATAAGAACCCATGGACTTTTGTCGCATAGTCTGGAATGAATCAGCGAAGGAAATTGGCCTTGCCTTGGAGGCTCTAGAAATGGCGCAGAGTGTGTGGGGGAGGAATATTCAATTTGGATTGAACGTTCAGAGGATCTACAACAATCCATTTGTGGGATACAATGAATCTGAGTAAGAGACTAGCTGGGACAGAATATACACACTTGAGAGGGTTCAAGCGAACATTATATTTGCGACATCACAGGAAGACTTATCCTAAGTCGTCCAAATGTTGTGAATTCTTCCAAGCTCATGGCATGAGTTCATCTATATAGACCAAGATCATTTGAATGAGGTTGAGGAAGCAGAAGGTCATGGCATGCTGAAAAGTGGCTCCAACATTTTTAAGGCCAAACGACATAATGGGATACAAAAATGTGCCCTAGGGGGTAGTGAAATCAGTTTTTTATAGATCTTCTTTGCGGAACTAAATTTGGTTATAACTAGAAAAACCATCCATAAAAGAAAAGACTTCATGGCCATGCAAGCGTCAATGATTTGGTCAATGAACAAAGTGGAAAATTTGTCTTTGGGACATGCCAAATTCAAGTCTCGAAAGTCAGTATAGACGTGAATACCCTGGCTTTTGTTGAAGGGAACAAGATTAGAAACCTAAGTGGTATACGCAATGGGGTATATGAAACCTGCTTTACGCAGTTTCTCGATCTCAACTTTGACGACAGGGGGCTTTGATAGGTGAATGGGTTGTTTCTTTTGGTGAATATGGGAAACATTAGGCCAGGTGTCAATATGATGTTCGAATATGGATGGATCAAGACTAGACATCTCAGTGTATGACCAAGTGAAAATATCACAAAATTCCTAAAAACATGCTTTGTAGGAAGTAACTTCTTTACGGGAGAAAGATGCTCTAAGTGTAATATATTCAACTATCCGAGATGCGGTTGATATATTGACCCTAATAGTGGGTGAGATGTTAGCCATGTTACCCTCTTCAAAGGTGTTAGGTGCCTGAATCATATTTTTAAACCAATCGACACTTCCATGGATGAAGTCTTTCACTTCGATAGAATACTAGTCCGACGATGAAGAAGGCTCATCGAGGATGAAAAAGGAGCGATGGTGCATATCATCCCAAGGATACTTAGGAGTGGAAATGTCTTCAAGAATATCCTCGTCATTGTTAAATTTGCCTCTAGATAGATTGAATGGATATTCTACAGTTGAGGGGAGGGAGGGACTACTGGAGCTAGAGATCGTGAAGATGGTGTTGGTGGTGTTCGAGGAAGAAACTAGAAGGTCGATCTCCTCAAGGACGGTAATGTCGGACTTGCATTAGTGTGTGCAAAGGTCACTAAGGAGCGATTGATACTCTAGAAAGTGTGGGAAATAGTGTGAATAATGACCATATAGGCCACAAACTACACATGGATAGTTGGTTCGCAACAACTTGTTCTTCACCACAGGTATGGTTGGTACGTTGAAAACTAGAACGTCATTAGTCTTGACTACAATTCACATTTGGGTATGAAGGATTGGAAAATCAAGACAATTATGTGTCACATGGCCTTGGAAATCGCATAAATAACATGTAGGACAAGGACATGGTTCTGTCCTCACTTTGGGTGTCTTGCCCCTAGTCTTTGTGGAAGGAGGGGGGGAAGAAGTAGAGACATAAGAAGTGATTTTTGTACCAGGAGGTGGTTGCGACATTGTATCAATAGGTTGGAAGGGAGTTAACACAATCAAAGGAGTCAGGGGAGGTGTCGGTGGGTCTAGGTACCACACAAGAATCCCTAAAGTGAAACATGTAGGTTGAGAGTAGCCATGATGGGATTACTTATGATGCTGGAAGGTGGAAAGAGGAATGGAATCGTGTGGATAGTGAATGAACCCCAATAATCCCCCGAGGTTTGTGGTTGAGGTTGTGAGGAGGTCGAAACACTACCATATGCAATAGGGAAAAAATATGATATATCAGTCAGCGAAGGAGGATGTGGTAAGGAAAAAGAGGTGTATGTCATAGGAGCACTGGAGAATAAGCCTGATCCAATGGTAGATAGGGAAGGTATCATACACCCTGTCGATGATAGTGTCAATAGTAGGGATGACGTGTTTCGATCTAGCCGGTCCCTTTGGATCATAGTATGTCAGGTGGTCGATGGTCATGATATTCCCATCATTAAGGAACATCAAGAGTTGAAAGAAAGTAGAGGCAATGAATCACATGAATTCATATAACTACGTCCTAGGAGGAGGTTGTAATTGAGTTGGGCATTGACAATCTGAATGTTAATAAACACATTTTTTCCGGCTAACTCAACAGGGAAATGTGAGAACACATTGGAATTGAGTCTCAAGGTCATCATAGGCACGAAGAGCGGTGGAGGAAGGTTGAAGGGTTGGGGATCCAAGTTTCTTCAAAAAAAAGGTTGACATAACGTAGGTGGATGCCCCCTCATCAATGATGCAGCAATGAATGACCAAATTCTGAATCATGAGTAGAAGTTGGAAGGAAATGAATGATGGAATCTGAGGTTCTCCATGATCCAGGTCGAAGGTGATCAACCTGGATTTGGAGGGATCGACGAAACCTAATGCAGATAAAAACACTTTACGTTGTGAAGGTCACGTTTTGAGAACTTGTAGAGCATACATGGCTGAGGGAGACCGATCCAAGTCATCGACTATACTGTAGTTGACAGCAGCTCTGGTAGTGGCATTGTTCGTGACGCAACGTAAAGGGAACCGTAGGAATTTGGTATTCTTGTCCGTGGGGGGTCTCAATAAATGAAAAGACATATTTGGAGTGATGGAGGTAGATTTCATAGAGGGGTTAATGGTTTCCGTGGTGGAGCCATACTGGTTTTGTCGAGTCTAGAGGTTGAAAGAATATGATAACATCATGAGGTGATGGACAACAAGATCAATGGGCCGACCTGTAGAAGTGGTTGTGGGAGTTTGTGGGGCCAAGGGATATGTTACAACCATTCCTTGATTTTGTAGGGGGTTTTAGAGAACCATAGGTGGAGGACCTAGTGGTGTTGGGTTTGGATGAGCCGAAGAAGCCCCATTGGGGTCACGTTGATTATCAGTTTGGAGGAAATGGTAGATGTGGTTTATATGAGGACACTGATGTGTGTAATGGTCGTAAGTGTTACAAATGGTGTATGGATGGTTAGTCCACAACTGTGGGTTTTTGCTAGGTCTAGTGAGATGCTGGTGATTTTGTGCAGGGGGTTTGGATCTGTTATTATTTGTAGGGTTGGGTTGTTGGCCACCTCCTTGAGAATGGTTGTTACCCTGATTCATACCTCTTTGTTGTCTTCCCTGCCCTTGTTTGTTATTATGGGTGGGTTTATTAGGTAAGTTCTATTGTGCATAGACCTGTCCTAGAGGAGTAGGGGGACTCGAGGTCGGAGCTGGAGTAGGTTGTACAGGGGGTGGGTAATAGGTAGGAGTAGCTAGTGGGGCTAGAAAGCGGTTGTCTAGCCATCACACAAGTATGACGAACAATTCGGTCCGTGGACATAAGGAATTGGTGTGGGAGGCGCATAGGAAGGTGTGGACTCTGGACTGAGTCATTACGTATGAAAAATCAAGGGCGTAACCTAGTTGGAAAACACTTGGGGTGTTACTGGAATGGGGTGGCATTGAAGGAGAGGTCATGTAAAATTAAGGATGCTGAGAAATAGAGCCAATGACTCCATCAACAAAATGGGATTCCCTCGGTGTATCTCTATGTGAGGATCCAAGACAGGGATCATCGGGTATAATGGTATATAGATAACCCGATTGGGTGTAGATGAGATTGAATTGTTTCCCCTTCAGGATAAATTCCTCCTCAGTTTACGGGCTCTTAGACGCAACTTCCTTGGAGAAGGGGGGGGAGTAAGGTTTTGAAAAACCAATCTAGGAAAATTCTATCATCTAATTGGATCTTACATAAGCTACGATGACGTCGCCATTCATGAATATGATATGTGATATCGATAGTTGTGTTTTCTCGACACAATAATAGAATTTCCACACCCTCATCATATTGAACAAGTAACTGGACTGGAGAAACATTGAGGCTAATGAGGAAAAGCACAGGTAGGTGGCACGAGGCAGTTCGATATACCATTTGGACGCAACACTTGTGAGTGTGCATTGGAATAACCGCAATCGGACATAATCATCCACTATGCTGTTAGATTATCACCATAAGTGGAATGACATAAGATGGTTTTGGGGGTCTTCTCCCGCCTTACCCTCAAAATTAGGAATATTAATACATAACAAACCTTAAACAATATCTTAATTCTAAAACTTGCGTTAAAAATCAAATAGATAAATTTACTTGTCCACTAGCAAAAGGCACAATAATTGCTTCATTAACAATTTCAATCTTTCAAACAGTCCCATTCTCTTCACTAATTCCCACAAACCCCTCTATTGGTAGCATATTCCATCTAAATCATATCCGACCATGGAAAGAAAAACATATCATGGATACACAATTGAAGGATGGATGGAAACTTAGCTTTGTAATGTAGGGAAATCCAACCCTGCTCTAATCCTTTGCAAATATTTTTCACTATCGTACATAAACAATACAAGTTCATCTTTAGGTATCTTAAGGAGATATCTAACTTTTTGGATGGATTAATCCACTCCCAAAATGATTGATCTTACAACTTCCATATTTTGATCACAGTTTCCTCTTTCTTCTCCAATTGATAGTTATCGAGATCTTTGAATTTGGATCCTTCGTTCATTGTTCTAAATGTAGGAAATCAAGAAGGCAATGCAGTTGCTAAGGGTTGTCATTCTCCACTCCTAAAATCAATAACCTTAATCCAACAAAACAACAAATATGGACCTTATTGACACTTCTTAGTTTAACAAACTTTGTTTTCTTACAATACATGTTTAGCTCCTCCTCCATATCTATTGGACATCTTAATGACCCTTAATACCTTTTGAGCTCATTCTCCAAATCCAAAATCTGCAAATTTTGTAACAATATATAAAATCGACCATTATCATATAAGGTAAATGTTATATTTTATTTCATGATCCTACCAATAGTTGTACATTATTAGAAAATATAGAATCTGGGAATGTTTTATTAATCAACTCCTATTTATCTCCTACCTAGAGGATTAATTTTTCATTAGTAAATTGATAAAAAAGGGAATCAATGCTTGTTGTTAAGAGGATTAATTTTTCGCTAGTAAATTGATTTCATCAACGATTTCATTACATTAATACCGAGTCTATTCCATTTTCATGAAAGCATACGGGTTCTTTCCAGGCATAAAAAATCAACTTTTTTATTTAGTTTTCTATGGAGTTTAGTGTTCGTATCTAAGAGAAAAAGATATTACTATGGTGACTCGAATGGCAATATATTCTTTTAGAAGCAAGATTTCCCATTCTAGGGTAACATCATCCTCTATGATTATATCAGCATGAACCAAGCCACTATATTTACAAGTAATTTATTACCATCAACATACACAAGAATAAAATATAACGCCAAAAATGAATTTGATGTTCAAAATATCTTTATGGAAATACCTATTGAACAAAGTTAAAGGAATCAAAATATGTGGCAATGGCACCACTGTAGAAACACTAAAAAATGATGAGCACCAACATTATCCAACGTCCATTGATACTATGGTTGATACCCATTTTCAAGGATTTTTTGTAATGAAATTTATCCTTGTTACGATGGTTGGCTATATGTTATATGAATCTAATCTTATATCATGAATGACTATGAGCAGTAGGGAGTTATGGGGAAAAAGTGCATGCTCAAATTTTTTGGCTAACTAATTTATTCCTCTTATCGGATAGTTATGAGTGACTTGGAATATATTAATATAAGGAACACATGGTGCAATAACAGCCCTGATGATTAAGGTGTTTCGAAGTGGTTGGACCACTTTTTGGCACATAATGATCTATTTCATATGGTGGACATGATGCATACTTTGGTTAATTCAACATATTGTTTTGATCATTTCCCTATCTTTCTTTAACTCGATACAATTGACAAGAAGTTAAGTGATCCTTTTAAGTTCAATATGGCTTGGTTAACATACGAAGGATATATTTCCTTAGTTACAGACAATTGGAACTATTTCAATCCAACACATGAGGATTCGATCTCCTCTCAATTTTTCAAAGCAATACAAGTTATTAAGGAAAACACAATGGCATGGGTGGGGGGTTAATAAAAACACGTTGCTACTATTATGGAAACTAAGAGGGATTTGGCTCGATTGTTGGATAATTCGAAATTCAATGTCTAATGAGTAGTGACGATTTGGATTATTCTAGTAGTTTGAAGCTAAAGAATAACAAATTATTATTGGATGAAGAAAATGAGTGGCAAATGAAGAGTATAGCTACATGGGCTGAGGCAGGTGACTAAAATACAAAATAAAATCACTCCTTTGTTAGCCATTGGGGGAATAAGAATACTATCCAAGTATTAAAGGGTGAAGTGGGATAACATGTTAGTAAATTTCAGGACATAGCTTTTCTTGGGGTTCATTACTTTGGTAATATTTTCAAGGATTTTGATAGAGATAATATGGAGAAGATTCTTAGAGTGATCTCATTATTTCTGAGAATGATTGAAGAGGACAATAATGAGAGTATCTATCAAGTGATCACAAAGTAGGAGCTCATATATATGATTTTTACTTTCAAGAATGATCATAGTCCCAACCTAGATGGTTGTACTATGGAATTATTAATTTCTTTTTATGATATCTTAGGTGATGATATGTTGCATGTGGTAGAAGAAGTTCATCTATCAAGGAGGGGTTTTGTAATACTCCTAGTTTTGACTTGGATGTATTTAGTGAAAATTATGTAAATGTTGTAAATATTCTACTATGGATTCCTAGTGTGGAGCTCAAGGTCAAGGCCTGACTAGTGAATGGCTAGGATGTAAGATGTAAATATTTTATTTGGACTTTGTGTTTGGCTTATCATGACAATTTGAAATTTATGTAAATATTATGTTCATAAATAATAAAATGGTCCAAGAATGGTTGTGTAAAGATCACCAAAGGGGATATGATTCCACTAGAGGGGAAGAGGAAAGGGGTCCCATGGGAGACCAAATCCTTACTGCCAAGTTTCAACTTTAGAACTCATCCAAAATTCTATCATGTGCCTTGAATAAGCCAATTATCTCCTTTTTTACTATTTCCAGTTATTGAATGCATGTGTGGGGTTGGTGGGAAAAGTCAACTCATGCAATTATTGAAACATGGGACTGACTGCACTTTTGTGATAGTCTTGTCAGCTTCCAAGATTCCTTTCTTCTACTATTACAAGCCATGTAAGTTGTCTTATCACCATTTTCTCCTATCCCTTGGAATCAACACTCACTTTCTCACTCACTCTCACACAGAGCTCTGTATTGTTGTTCATGACTGTGTATAGCCTGGGAAATTTGAATTGAGGGACAAAGCTACTAATTTGGAAGGGAAATTGATGGTTGTAGGTGAGAATAGAGGATGGGAAAGCTAGGGACCATTTTCCCATTGAGTTATGTTTCTCATAGATGCTTTAGAAGCCACGAATTTAGGCTACACATCATTCTCCAACAACATTTAGCATATTGGTCTTCTTTTATGCACACACTATAAGCACTTGGAAATATGGATCGCCCAATTGAACCGTGGATCAGTGAAGGGGATCTCTAAGCCAAGGATGGTGTTGTGTGGGGAAGGTATTGTGGAATCTAATCTTATGAGTGTAGAAAGAGACCCTTGTATAGCTTTTCATGAGAATTTGGTTAATCATAGATAGCATAGCAGGTTGTGGGTTGAGAGAGAGAAGCATGTAGGTGTTTCCTTCGCCCTGGTGGCCTCATATCCTAACTTGGGGGTGTCGTCTCAGTAGACAAAGTATATGTTGGAAAGAGTGCCTACAGTTGGGTGGAAAACTTCTCTTACACAACCACTTGCTTGGATTTGCATTGTTTAAATATAATTATTATCTTGTATTTGATTATGTAATGGTTTTAATTGATGCCTGCAATGTTTATGCTTGTATATGCATGTTAATTGTGTGTGGATCAATTTGATTCCCGATGTGTATGTTTATTTATGTTTTACACATGTATTTTATTTGTTATGAATGCATAATTTGGATTTGGAGTGAAATTGGAGGCCCTAAATCTAGTTAAAGTCCCCTCCCATTGGTCAAATTGGGTGATGGGGATGTTACAGAGTGGTATCATAGAATTTGGTTGCAATACTAGAGTTGCATGGGCTAGAAATTCAGAATTACAGGTAGACATCAGAAAGGGTGTCGTAGAAATATGTTTCTTTAAGTGAGTGATATGGGGACATAAACATTATGTGCAAATTCAAATTAAAAAAATTTGGAAAATTGTAATTGGGCTCTACCAATGCCAGGTGGAAGTGTGACTTGGAGGAGCCACGTGGGAGATAGGTCCAATGTGGAGGTCCATGTAGGTAGATAATGTGATGTGGACCGACCACATCAATCTACACACAAGTGATGTCCTATGGTGAAATGTGAAGGAAGATGAGATTTGGTCATTGGTAGGTCATGAAGATCGATGGATGACAGTGCTCCAGGTTCTTGAATATGCATAGAGGTTAATTACCCTACATGACCTTGAAAGCACACCGCCTTTACCACGTGTCAACAAATGGTGTGTTCAGGTTTTCAAAAGTGACTTCAGGAAACCACTTTCTCTAGAATATGAAACCACCTTTGGGGGTAACAGGAAATGATATGAGGTGTGGATCAGTCCATATATGATACATGAGGGTGTTAAATGTGATGGGACCCACATCGACCATGTCATTCTAGGAAGATCATGCGAATTATGATTAAGGGTTGGTAGCGATTCATGATTGCAAAGGTGTATGAGAGTTAATTCATTATCACGAACATGAAGGGAAACTTCCCCATCCATGTGTCATCCTCTTGTGCACTCAGGATCACAAAAGTGGGTTCGGGAAACCACTTTCCCTGGACCCTAAAACCACTTTTGGTATAATAGGGGGTGATGTGACATGGAATTGATTCATGTTGCATCAGAAATGATAGTACCCTCTCTAGTCTTGTCAGTAATGGAAGATCATGCACATTTAATAAATGACTAACAATGCCTCTCAGCAATGAAGGTGCAAGAAAGTTAATTGATCAGCATGTTCTGGAAAGGAAAACCACCTTGTCATGTGTCACCCTTTCATGTATTCAGGTCTACAAAAGAATTTTCAAGAAACCAATTCCCCCAGATTCTAAAACCGATTATGCTTGCTAATAGGTGAGGCATGGTGGGTGGCATATGAAGGGTGTGAACCAAGGGAAAGGAAAAATTTTCCACGGTCAAATTTTTGGTTTGAGACTAAAAAAATGTAGTTGATCTTGTGCTCCAAATTTTGTGAAATGAAAATATTTACAAAAAAATGAAGGTGCTTCCCTCAACCCGCCTTGGCAACGTAGGGAGGCCGCAAGGGGGCAAGCCCCCTTGACACCCATTTTTTTTAAATATACAAAGTTAGTTATTGAGTTCAACTGTGACTATTGGACAAATATAAAATGGGGCAGATTGTGCACAATTGGATTCTAAATGGGGTGATTTAAATATTTTTGTAATTTGACAGAAATTGACAATATGGTTTTTTCCATAATATGTTAAAAATGATTATATATATATTTTTGAGAATATAATGCACCTAAAAAATGTGTTTATAAACACTTTTGCAGATTCAGAATCATAACATGGACACTTAACGTTCAACATTCAGTCTAGTATAGTTGGGAAATCTTTGGTTTTGGTCAGGCCATGAAGATTGTCATCATGAGTGATGCACAAGACCCCAATGATTTTGAGACAGATGCAATAGGAGAGAATATACAGGTTGAGAATGCAGAGACAAAATACAATGGTAGAACAAACCATATGACTCCACCTCACATTGCAAAAATTATGAGGATTATAAGGGTGGAACTATAGAATTGTAGAGAAGACAATGAGAAGTTACTTAGAGATCAAGAAGAACATAATCAACTAAATACATCCATGCTTCAAAGTTTATCAGAAATTCAAAGGAATATTAACCATACGCAAAATTCACAAAATGAAGGAAATAGTGGGAGTAGCTCAAGGAGGCATTCCCACAAGAGGTCCCATAGTTCAAGAAGGATTTCTAGAGATATGGCATATACTCCAAAAATATCTTCTAGTGAGTCATTTGACTCTAAGGAATTTAGTTCAAGCTCTTCAGCTCATAGAAGCAAGAGAAATAGGCCTTCCAATAAAAACTCACATGAAGAATTTAAGAAGGCCAAACCTCCTAATTTTGACGGTGAGGTAAAATATGGTCAAGAATTTGAGCCTTGGCTTCTTGCGATGAAAAAGTATTTCCAAGTCCAAGAATACTCAAGAAATATGAAGTCAAGAGTAGTTATATTCAATATGAATGGAAGATCACCCATATGGTAGGATCACCATGTATAGGTGAAGAGGATTAATGAAAGAAAAATTGTGTGGAATCATATCAAGGAATATTTCAAGGAAAATTGTCTCTCTGATGGAAAAATCAAAGAGTTTCATGATCTAAAATTGAGACAAATGACTGTGGAAGAATATGCAAAAAAAAAATTGGAGAAGCTGAGATATGTCAAGTATATTAGGGATGATAAGGTGAAAATTCAATGGTTTCTAAGTGGATTTCCCTAGTCATATGAAGACATAAGTGAGTTTGTTGAACCTTGAACCCTAGATGAAGCCATAAGAAAGGCCAAGTATTGTTATAATAAAAAAAAAAGAAAAAAATAATTCCATAAGGCATGGAAGGAAAGAAAAATGAGAAGTTTGACCAAAGGAAACAAAGGGGTTCAATTTTCCTCAATTCAGAAGTCAGTCAAGGAGGGAACTACATGGAGTGAGTAAACTAGCTAGAATGAAGGGATACAATCCAAGAAACAAAAAAGAGCCACTTCAATGTTGGGGATGTGGAGAGGACCATATGCTTAGGAATTGTGCACATCAAAATGGGAGTGCAAAGCAAGTTCACAACATCTAAGGAGATGAAACTATGGGTCAAGTGGCAAGGACTTCCCCTAGGATATATGCAACATTAGTGGACCGCCAATAATACCACAAGTCAACTATGGTTGAGGTTGAAGGTAAGATTGCTAATCAATACATTTCTATTTTAATTGAACTTGGATTACTCACAGTTATATCACTCCCAATATTGTTGATATTTGTGCTTTTAAGAAATCAAAGCATAGTAAATCATGGTTAGTTGAATTGGCCATGGGAACCAAGAGGAAGGTTAGTGAAGTGGTGGAGAAGTGTCCATTGGAAATCGGTGGAATGTCCACTTGTGAAAATATAAATGTTTTTCCACTTGGTTCCAATGATATTCTCATTCGAATGGACTGTTTAGAGCCACATAGAGTTAAACCTTACTGTTATAGAAAGAATTTTGAATGCATTGATGAAGAAGGAAACCAAATGGTTTTCAAGGGAATTCCAAAAGTAATTTTTGTTAGGAATATTTCATCCATGCAGTTGAAGAAGTTCTATAGGAAAGGTTGCTAATTGTATGTAGCCCATGTTTTGGAGGAAAAAGAAAATCAAATTCCCAAGTTGGAACATCATCATGTGCTACAAGAATTCAAGGATTTATTTCCCGATGACATTCTAAGACTTCCACCAAAGCGGGACATTGATTTTATAATTGATCTTATTCCAGGAGCTGCACCATTTTCCAAAACACCTTATATGATGAGTATACCGAATCATTAAAGTTGAAAATGCAATTGCAAAAATTACTAGAAAAGAAGTACTCGTCCTAGTGTTTCTCCATGGGGAGCACCCGTCCTGTTTGTGAAGAATAAATATGGGACACTAAGGTTATGCATTGATTATATACAATTGAATAAAGTCACTATAAAGAACAAATGCCCATTGCATCGAATTGATGACCTTTTTTATCAAATGAGAGGGGCAAATGTATTTTTAAAGATTGGCTTGAGTTCTAGTTACCATCGAGTGAGAATCAAGGAAGAAGACATTCACAAGAAAAACTTTAGGACAATGTATGGACACTATGAGTTTGTGGTGGTTCCATTTGATCTATCCAATGCACCAGCTACATTCTTGTGTCTCATGAATAGTTTTTTCATCAAGTATTTGGATAAGTTTATTCTTGTTTTTCTAGATGAAATTCTTATCTTTTATAGGAATGAAGAAGAACATTTGAGAATGGATTTGCAATTTCTAAAGGAGAATAAGTTGTATGAAAAGATAAGCAAATGTTATTTTTATAAAATAAAAATTCACTATTTGGGTCACATTAAGAGGAAGGGATATCAATTCATCCCGAGAAGATTGAAGCCACCATGAATTGGCCAACCATTAGAGGAAATTTGGGGTCTAAAATGGGCCTTATAAGAAAACATGTCAATAATAAATTTTGTGAGTTGGAATTCAAGAACCAATAGAATTTCAATAAACTGAGTCAACCATAATGGTTGAATTGACATATTTGTCATAAAATAAAACTACTTTTTTTGTTCGTATTTTCGACATATCTCCCTGTGTTTTTACTCAAATTTCAAGAGGGAGAGCTTGTTGGATGCATAATTTTATTCCGCATCCAACGAGTACCCACACTGCATACTTTTGACGGAATCCGCTACCCCAAAAACAAGAAATACCTAAAAAAACATGATAATGATGTCATCATCACATTTTTAGGTATTTCTTGTTTTTGGGGTAGCGGGGTCTATCAAAAGTATGCAGTGTGGGTACTCGTTTGATGCGGAATTAAATTTTGCATCCAACGAGCTCTCCCGCTCAGAATTTGAGTAAAAACACAGGGAGATATGTTGAAAATACGAACACAGAAAGTAGTTTTTTTCATTCTTCCTCCAAAATTAATAACTATTATTTTATTATTTTCCTTAGGAGGCCAATTTTAGACCTCAAATTTCCTCTAATGTCTAAGGAACATGAAAAATGTCAGATATTTTATATGTCTTGTTGGTCGCTATAGGATTGAAGGATTCTCCGAAGTTTCTCACCCAATCACTTATTTTCAAAATAAGGGGATAAAGTTTGAATAGAAACCTAAATGTGAAGAAATCTTCTAGTTGTTGAAGAAGCTTCTCACAAGTGCTCCAATTTTGAAAATTGCAAACCTAGAAAAATATTTTAGGGTGTGTATAGATGCATACAATCATAGACTTGGAGGAGGTCTTGTGGAAGATAACTATGTGGTTTATATAAGTCAAGGAAATTGAAAGAGAATGAGAATAACTATGCTACCCATGACTTAGAGCTTCCAACCATAGTGCATAATTTGAAAATGTGGAGGCATTATTTAATGGGCAGCAAATTCGAGCCAAGGACAAACCACTGTGGTTTGAAATATTTTTTTGAGAAACCAACATTAAATGCTAGGAAAACTAGATGGCTATAATTTTTGTGTGAATTGATTTTGAAATCAAACACGTAAAAGGTAAGGAAAATAAAGTGGTTGATGCAATTATAAGAAAAGTACATTCAATGCATGTGGCAACCATTAGTATCTTCCAGTTAGATTTGAGGAAACTAATTGTTAACATTATTGTTGAAGATGAAATGTATGTACAAATAAAATACAAATTACAACAACAAAATTTAGAAAATAGGTATGGCGCCTACCATTTGGAAGGTGAGGGACTTCTTGTTTATTTTTGGTCACTCAAGATACCAAAAAATAGTTTCTACGACGAGGAAGCAATATTTTTGGCCGAGAATGAAAAAGGACATTGTTGAGTACATTTATAAGTGTATGAAATTTCAGCAAGTGAAGGTTGAACATAAACACCCAACAATTTTGTTGCATCCTTTTCCAATTGCAGAATGGAAATGGGAAGTAATTTCCATGGATTTGATTACAGGTTTCCACACAAAACTAAGTTCACTCGCTACTTTGCTACTTAAGTTGGGTTGCATCTCTCAGCTTTCACCTACCACTTTAATGGTTGTGCTGCTTAGGCCCATCGTAATATCTCATATTTTTTGTTTCAATAAGCAGATTAACAAGATTAATCCAAGTTTATGTTGTTATGTATTTAAATGCATGATTGATTAAGATTTAAATGGGCTTAGTTAAATGATTAATTGGAAGAGTTAGTAAAAAATTCTTATGCTTATGGAACCTTTTGTTTGCTAAATAGATGCTTTAAATTTATTTTGAATTTAGTATTAATTAAATATATAAATAAGGGACACTTGCCATTTTGTATTTTTTTTTATTTAAATTCTTAAAATTAATTACTTCAATGTCTTTATAACTTCCATTTTGGGATTCATTGACCAGATTAATAAGATTAACCAGGGTGTAACAAGTGTACATTGGGATTCATTTCATGGTAGTCTATATTGTTATGCTTAAATTGATTAATATTCAAATAAGCTTAGTTAAATCGTTAGGGCTGGTGCAAGCTAATGTTGGTCACTTATGACGCGTTCATTGCAATGGACTTCTTGAAAAACAAAAATCTGAACGTCAAAAAACAATATTAGAGGTACCTACACAATATTTTGAAATATGGTGTAAGAATATGAAACGTGGACAATCGGATTACCTTTCGGAATATATAACTTTTAGTTATGGAAACTAAGTATAAATCCCCAAAACTGAGATTCTTCTAAGCTGGTGGTTGTACCCTAGCAGAGGAAGAGGGTGTTGTCTAGTCAATAGTATTCGTGTGTCGAGAAACCATCTCAGCTAGAGTCAGAAATGCCTCCTATTTTTGGGAAACCATATCATGTGCAGGAGGGATGTCTGCCCTCGGTAGTTGGGCATGGGGTGCAGGTATCTGTGGATTGGAATATCTATGCCTAGCATTGGTTCGATGTTGGGGCATCCCCCTACCAACTCCCTAGAAGCCCAACATGTCAAAATAGTTGACATGTTTCCCCATCCCAAACTCTGCATACAACTTTCGGAGGAAGTACAATGGTACTTCCCTGTTGTTGTACGGGGGAATGTGAAAAACCATGTACCATCTATCCATCCAATGGTCTCTAATGGGTGGAAAGATGCACCACTCAATGGAAATATGTGTCATGGTGCTCTCCGGAATGTCATCCATCCTAGGCACTCTAAACATTGTATAGATGTGCTCTTTGGTTGTTTTCAGCTTCTTTACCTCGTTGTAGCTCAACCCGTCAGTGTATTCTTGTCTTTTCCTCTCCCTATAGGATGCGATGCTATACAAAGAATCGTTAGATCTTGCGATCGTATCAACAATAGTCAGCAATGAGTCTGAAAAGGAGTGGTGGAGCTCATCTCCACCCCTCTAGGCAGAACCAATCTCTCTGAGATGGCCAATAACCCTTAATATCTCAGCATTGTTATCCATAGTAGCCACTGCAACCATAAATACAAATATAATATCATTAGAAAAATAAACACATGATATAATGACATCTCTAAGCACTGAAAAGTGTATAACTAATGTACGACAACTAACACCATAAACTAAATCTATTATTTAAATTTTAAAATTGATCTTGAATTTTACAGTAAAGAATAAACATTTAACATTTTTTTCATTTTAAATTTATGTCCTAAATTCAAGTATTAATTCCAATTTCCATATGCATGTGTACATAAAATGTCCTATGTGCATATGCTGATTGGGAAGCTCATCTAGCTTATTTTAAGGCTTGGATTATGAAGTTTCATCAAAATTGTGAGGTGCTGACTAATGCCCTTGCAGGACCAGCTTCCAAATTGCGGGTAGAGGCAACGGCTAGACCCTAGAATAGGCGGCATAATGTGCTATTGATGAATAAAATCCCAGTATAGGAAACGATTTGTTAGATATGTAATTATTTGTTGTAGCGTGATGTTTTTTGGACTCCAACGTTTATTTAGCAGATCTTTGTTTATATGTAATTTGGGTCATGTATGGATTCCACTTGATTTTATTTTAGTTCTATGCCCTCTTTCTATATACCCATGAGAGACTTTAAATGCACAATTGTGTATAGTGGCTTTTATGGTTGCAAGGTTTCCACTGGATTCTATCATGTATGATAATATGTGATTGGCATGTAATCAAACACATCAACCTCCCTATGTATCTTGATGTTCGTAGAGACTATTGTTGAACTTCATTGTCTTGACCTTAACCAAAAAGTACCCTTCAGTCAAGAGAAAATATTTGTTAAGCTTGGGAAGCTTCAATACCTTATTTTAACACTTTGATTAGGAAGTTTCATCAAAACTATAAGGTGTTTATTGATGTTCTTGGATGGCCAACTTTGATATTTCAGATAGAGGCAAGGGATTTACCATGTTTGTTTATGTATTTTAGGGAAGATATTAATTCTACTTGATTTTGTTTTACTTGTATGCTAGCTTGCAATATAATTGACAAACTTTGCATATTTGTTAATTTTGGTTTGGATTCACAATGATGCTTGTGAATATACATGTGCAAATAGTGAAGTTCATTTGTTTTTTATGAGTTAATTGGGGTTTTGGTTTACATTAGGCATGTAAATTACTTATGCAAACTTGCAATGTGCTTGACAAACTTTGCATATTTGTGAATTTTGGTATGGATTCACAAGGATGCTTGTGAATATGCATATGGAAATAGTCAAAATTATTTGTTTTTTATGAGTTAATTGGGGTTTTGGTTTCCATTGGCAGTGAATTTTGGGTATGAATTTTGGTAAATTGAATCAAAATTGTTTGATTTTTATGATTAAATTAGGGTTTTGGTTTCCATTGGCCAATTCCATTGGGGTTTTGGTTTCCATTGGTTTCCATTGGCCATATAAATTAAATATTTTGGTTTAATTTCAAACTAGGGCAAATAAATTAATGAATTTAGGGAAAAAATCATGAGAATATTTGAGGAAAATACCTCACAAAGAAAAGGTTGATCCAAAGGTGGAGGTAGATGGCTTTGGCTCACCCAAAACGCGTTCTCCCCTCACGTTTTGCTCTGTCCAAGCTCCAACAGCGCTGCGTTGTGGCGAAAATGATGGGCTCAGCCCGTTTTTACCAAAAAACAGGTTTTTACAAACAAGAGCGCATTTATTCAAAGCAAAACAGGAGCGCAATTTGCTTCACTAATTATCGGGGGCACGTTTTGTTCTACTATCCTAATTGGCATGCCTGTTGGTAGACTTGGGACTAGGCTTGGTAGGGACGGGATTGCTTGGAATGATTTCTATTTTATGGATCAAGAGTGATTGACTTCACTCTACCATTTCATTTTAAAGGTCCCTCAACTTTGTGCACTCACCCATACCAATAAACTTATAAATATCTCTCTTTCTTATTATATTAAGAAAATAGTAAAAACATACTTATTAACTATTTTGCAACATGATTCAATCCTACTCTACTGATAAACTTATAAATATGTCTCTTTCTTATTAACATACATTGGACTTGCATATTTATTGTAAATTTATATTATTTTATATATAAAAAATGAGTAGGTGGTATATATATGGAAAAGTAATATTTATTGGACTTGGATGTAAGTAGGGTTTGAAATTATTTTAGTTAAGAATTTTCTTATGGAGAAAGGTTATTATGTTTAGGATCTATTGTGATATTAAGATCATGAGAAAGTTTGTTTAAGTACTATCTTTAAATAGGTATTATGTTATTGTATAATCACATCTAAGTCCAGATTAACTCAACATTCTAGATAGTCATTCCAGATGTACGATCTCGGTTTTCTTATATTTAAGACTTTTAGTTTTATATAGACCAAAACAATGTGAATTTTTTCCTTTATATTGAAAAGTTACATGATCTTCTAATAAAAACCTGAGTAAATATTTACATAAATTTTCACCCCAAAAAAATGAATACGGACTATTTCTATAATTTTCAAACAATTTGGCTATTTCTATAAGTCTTTAGTTTTTTTTTAAGAAGTTGAACTTTGAGTCAGGTTTTTAAATGCTAACTTTAATTACAGGTAAATATAGATAATGGTTGGTGTATATTACATAATGTATGTAAACTTTAATAGCAGGTAATTATAAATAATAGTGGATGTATATTGCATAATCTTGGTAAGTATTATTTATTAGTTTGTATCATATTTGGTATTTAATTTTGTTAAATCTTTTTTAAAAACCTGTATATTTTGTCAAAAGCTATTAAAAAAGTGTAAACTTTGATTAGCTCAATAAAGTAAGTTTATGGTTTAGAAAGAAAAAAAACTAGATCCAATTTTAATGTAGAAATATGTGTACAACATTAGATATTATTTTATTTTATTTTGTTGTTCATCAATAATCATTCAAAAGGTGATAAAGTTAGGTTTACATGTTTTTCATCCAATTTAAAATGTTGAAAATAATATTTCATTTTAAGTAAGGTTTACAAAATTAAAATTTTGAGGTTTACATTTCCTTAAGGAAAATTAAAATTTTGAAATTAATTCTCGAAATTCTTTTCACTGTATTGTGTCCATATGCTTAAAACCAAACCAAATTAAAACTTTAGCTACCATTTGTTAAATCACAGCAGACTGAAAAGGTAAAAGCTAACATTAAGTTGTCACATCACAATACTATTACAGGGCATGGTAGAGTGGGCATTTCAAGAGTGAAGATTGAAGAGCCATGGAGTGAGCTAAATTTTATACTATTCAAATTTGCAGGAATTTGTTGAGAAGATTTTTGTTTAGATTATAATTTTGGTTACTGAAATTACAAATTTTATTGTAAAAATGGATTCAACCCCTTAGATAACCCTTAGGACATCCATCCTATAAAATTTCAATAAACTGAAACTGTATTTTCAACAATTCTTACTAGATTTTAATAAAATAACATAAAAATGATACACATAATCTAGAGTTTAGCTTACTCTAGCTTACTCCAAAAGGAATTTGTCAAATCTCACACAAAGTGACTGTCACTTAAGTGCTTTTCAGCAGCGCATGAACATCTCTTTCTCTCTCACCTCCCAGCATGAGAGGAGATGATCGGGATTTGGTTCCCATGTAAAGCATTCATCGTCTTTCCTTGCAAGACACATTAATATCGTGGTTTGTGATTTGTAAATATACATATTTGCAGTGACCACGAACAAGAGTGGTTGCTTAAAGTCGTGCTTTTAGTAGTGAAAGCCAATGGATTTAGGGACAAGCTTCTAATTAAGACATGAAGAACACACAGAGGTATAAGCCTTTCTTAGCACCATGACAGTTCTTTTGCCTTCATCCATGACACCGATGATCATCTGCCATGGAAAGCATTCACGCTCTTTCATCGTTATATATATTGTTGTGGTTTTTATCATATTTTCTATTGATATAAACATTTGCAACAACGAGTGGTGGCCGGGTCCTGACTGTAACTTGACCGCTACCTATACAAATTACAACAAGTTTGTGGACAATGTGAAAACATCATTGAACAGTATTCATGTCGAATTTAAAGACGCATCCAGAGTCAGGTTTAATACTTGTGTTTATGGTCAGTCTCCCATCCAAATATATGCTCTCCTCCAATGCAGGGGGGACGCAACCACCAAGGAATGCTACAATTGTTCGCAAGCAGCAAAGGTGGATGTTCTGAAACATTGTGGGAAATACGTTGGTAGTAAAGTTTGGTCCAAGTTTTGCTTCTTATGTTATAATGGAAACTATTTTATCGGAAAATTGGATACTAATGGAACTGTGTGGCAATATACCATTGACGCCCCCTTCGATCCTGCTGCCTATGCCCAGTTTGCTCGGCAGCTTTTGTACAATTTATCATATGAAATTATATATAGATTTGCAAGGAATCGATTCACTGTCGGTTCAATTGCAGAGTCCAGCCAGTTTCATGACCACGTCTTCGGTATGGCCCAGTGCTTGGAAGATATACTCCTTGACCAATGCGAGTTATGTCTCTCAACAAAAATCGAAAAATTGTTCCAAAGTAATACAGGGTTTCTTGGAGCTCAAGGTTTGGAGGGAAGCTCTGTTGTTCGATATGAACTGAATCCTTTCTTTAATATTCCTTCACCTCCACCACAACCCCAAGTTGCGTCTCCATCGCTACCCAAAAAATTACCAAGCAGAATATCGAAGAAGATGATAATGATGAACATGATGATGGTGATGATGATGAAGACGATGATCATGATCATGATCATGATCACGATGATGATTATCATGATGGTGATGATGACGGTGATAATGATGATGATGCTGATGAAGATGACGATGACGATGATGAGGAAGATGATGATGATGATGAACATGATGATGATGATGAAGACGATGATGATGATGGTGATGGTGATGAAGACAATGATGATTATCATGA
>LPNX010431145.1:55212-72712 GCA_001517045.1 Pseudotsuga menziesii | reverse complement strand
TATTTGTTTTCAATTTCTATTGTGTCCTAACTCCTTAACTCAAAATACATTTCGTTAGCTTTATTCCCATAACTTTTTCAATTCATAATCGTTTAAAAAAAATTATATAGTGCACTAGAAGACACTGACCTCTACATTCTATAAAAAACCCATTTCATGATTATTTCATTAAGACCTTCAAAGGCTGCACCCACAAAAGACGTACCGTTTTTTAGGAATGATCACTTAAATAATTATAAAAAAATTAAAAATTACTAATTTTATTTTAAAAAAATAGCGCTGCACTAGTGTTATATGTTCTCTACATGCCTGCAAAGTTTTGTATCCTGAAAGCATCATTTAGGACCTCAAAGGCTGCACCCACAAAAACATATACCTTATCATTTGCCTAAAAAAAAGGTGACTGTTAGAAAAAATTAATTTGACATAGTTATAAAAAAATTCAATACATAAACCTTATATATTTGGAAACATGATTCAATTTCCTACATTTAATCTTTTTTACTCAAAGCAAGCTATTTTGTGTAAGTATCTAAAAAAAACAATTAAGTTGAGGGATTGCTGATTTTTCAGTTTTCTATTGCATCTAACGTGCCAAAAGTGACCCTCATTAGCTTGCACTGTCCCATGGGAAATGAGACAGGCTGTTTGAGCAGGAAAATACTGGTGAAGTAGGATTCCTAGACGTAATTAGTCTTGTAGGTTGTCCTAAGATGTAATCAGTCCCGGTGAAGCTCGTAGGTTATCCTTAGACATAATCAGTCCCAAGACAGGTTATTCGAGTGTAAATATGAGCCCTAGCATAATACACGGGTTACTCAAATGTAATAAGTCCCATGGGTAATCTGAGTGTAAAAAGGATCCCTGGTGTGGTACACATGTTACTCGGATGTAATACGCCTCTTAGAAGGTTGTCTGAATGGAAAAGATCCTGGACGTAGGTTGTTTAGATGTAATAAGTCCTTGAGGTTGACTCTAGAATGTAAAAGACCTGATGTAACATGTTGTTTGGTCATAATCAGCCCTTACATATGTGTGTGTTTGTGTTCCCATGTTGAGATGATTAGGCCATGAAGCGTGAGGTGCACCTAGGCAATTCTCCTTTACTAGTAGAACGTAGGTTGATCGTGTATGCTTTATTTCTGTTTTTTGTTTTGTGCAAGACAAAATAGATGATCTAGATGCGACAAGATAAAGGTATAAGACACAGGTTATTATTGTGGAAATGTAAAGAAGGTCCTAGAAAATCCCTACAAGATGACTTGCTTGAGATGTGATGAAGACCTGGATGAGGACTAGGCCTACACCTAGCATGAAAAAGGGCTAGCTCTGTAGAAAATTTTGATGATAGATAGTACCATTTGATGATCGATAAGATGATGATGTTGACAACAACTATGTTGATGACTGTGGAAGAGAGAGAATACCTTCCTAGTTAAGAGGGAGTGTTGATGTATTTGTAACTTTGGAATATATTTTGATGTATATTATCATTATATATTGTTATACGCCCATTGGAGATGTGCTTTCCTCCTTGCGGGATGCCTTTATTGTGTCTAGACCTTGAGGTACAGCCTTCATTGTAAGTCAGGGAAATAGTCCCTAATGTGACATCATGTAATGTGTATTTGGAGTCTCTCTAGGAGAAGTCAACCCTGTAAGTGAAACAGGTTGGCCAAGTCATGGAAAAGGCCAGTCACTTGATTAGTATAAATAGGGAGGCACTCTCCCTCATTTATACACGCCTTACACTCACTCAAGTTCACATGAGAGAGAGAGAGAGAGACAAGGGAGGAGAGATAGATAGTTGTTGAATACTTCTTATAACTGGGATTGATCATCTTATGACATGATCTTTGTCACTGTACTATTCCAAGGAAGTTTGCGGGGTTCTCTCCTTTATGGTTTCCTCAATGAAAAACTTTGTGTCTTGTGTATCTGTTATATCTTATGCATCTTGTTGTGCTTTTTATTCTTTCAGACAAAGATCCTAATTAAGATAACAAGATCTAGAAAAACTAACACTTCTTCCCAGCACCATGCGTGAAACTCTGATCCATCAACTCATCCTTTGTTGGTTACCATTCCACTAAAGGAATCTAATTCAGTTACCTTTGGTCAAGCTAAATAAGACATCAACAGGACTTTCGAAATCAAATGGTCTGATTTCACAACCGTCAACGTCTTATTGTGAAGAGCATTATTTATGAAGAGACAACTTGTTTAAGCATGAGCAGAAGTGCTATAATTAGTCATCCATGAATTGAAGAAAGTTATGGTGTTGTGACATAACTTTCTTAGAATTGAAGAGAGATATCGTGGAAACAGATCCATCAGTGACTTGAAAAGAGACTCCACAATCTCCATCGGTAAGAGAAGAGCCGTGAGGAAATTGTCCTACCTATTGGCAGTAGGTGGGGACAAAGGGACAAAGCAACTTGTGTGCAATGGATGTTGACAAAACATACTCTTCAAAACTTATCAAAATTGATATTAACCATTTTATTTGTGCACTTAAAATTGTCCAACAAACAACATAAATTACAAAATTTTAATTATAATAGAAATCCCAGAGACTATTATAAAATTTCATCCAATTAAATGCTAAGAGTTTTGTTTTTTAGTGTCTATTTCTTACCATAATATTTTCCATCCACTTACTAGATTTTGATGTCAATGGAGTTTTTCATACATAGCCAGAGTGTTTTTTAATAGAATTATTGAAAATTTTGATTTGAAGATTTTAAAAATGGTGTATTATTTATATATTTATATTGATAGTTAATATTTTATGTTTTAGATTGTATTGAGCAGATGAATCAATCTTTATGTAGTCTAGTTTTCTTGAACTTGAGGTTCCAATGTCAATTTCCCACCACAATCGAGTTGCTACAAGGGCCACCAATGAAACTTGTTCACCCACTTCATAAAACTTGTCCACCCACATTCGATTTGACTAATTGGTTTGACATTGCATTCATTAATACACTACTTTGAGGGGAAGAAATATAAGAGTACTAATGAGATCTCTTGGTAGTAACAGGTGGGGCAAAGTTGTTTTGCTAACTAAGTGAAGGAGTTAATTAAGCCATTGAAACTAGAATAATTGAGGTAAATTTCATTGGTTTATTGTTGCATCATATTATAATCAATTTGCAATTCCACATTTTATTGTGAGAAAATCCTTTAATAACATCATTTAAAAATGGATAAATAGTTTGTAAGTCTCTATTTCCTTAATTTCAAACTTACTAAAATTCAAATAACATAAATACATTTTTGGACATAATATAGTTAACACAAACAATTGCCAATTCAAAACTATTTATTTTGTGAATTCAAAATAATTTATTTTTTAATCACTATGTGGTCATTATCTAAATGTAATTATGATTTCTACTAAACCAATTAATCTAAATATATTAAATCCAATAGATATGTACTTTATAAGTTTCTAATCACATTTAAAACTGAATATGTACCCCTTGTGAATTTGTTTTAATTGCAAACTCATTAAAACTCACTTGTAAATTTGTTTTAATTACAAACTTACTAAAATTCAAATAACATAATCATTTTTAAGTTGAATTTTAGATATTATATAATTAACACAACTAGTTAATCAATGAAACATTTATTTTGCTAATAATGACATGTCTTTGTCTTTATGATTAAAATTTCTCCTCAATAAATTAACCCAAAAATCACGGAATCGAATGACCAGACCATAATTACTAAAATTCAAATAACATAATCATTTTTAAGTTGAATTTTAGATATTATATAATTAACACAACTAGTTAATCAATGAAAACATTTATTTTGCTAATAATGACATGTCTTTCTCTTTGTGATTAAAATTTCTCCTCAATAAATTAACCCAAAAATCGCAGAATCCAATGACGAGACCATAAGATATAGATAATGTAGATAAAACATTATTTAGTTAGGATTCATCAAGTCCATTTGTGTTCATACTTCTATGGAGACACAATTCAAATAACATAATCATTTTTACGTTGAATTTTAGATATTATATAATTAACAGAACTAGTTAATCAATGAAAACATTTATTTTGATAATAATGACATGTCTTTGTCTTTGTGATTAAAGTTTCTCCTCAATAAATTAACCCAAAAATCACGGAATCCAATGACCAAACCATAAATAGATAATGTAGATAAAACATTATTTAGTTAGGATTCCTCAAGTCCATTTGTGTTCATACTTCTATGGAGACACAATTCAAAACTGAATTGACTTTTGTATGGCTTTATGAATTACAAAAAGTGAATTTTGAAAAGAATTATTGATTATTTTTTCATTTACTTTTATATTTTCTATGATGCTAAAGTTAAGATCATATTTTACCATATAAATGTATCTGGCTTACTATTTTGTGATGTGGCTCTTCACATGAATAAAATCTTTTAAGAAATGAAATTTTCAAATCGAACACATTGTTATCTATATGATGTTTAAGATGAAATCATATAGCTATTTCAAGAATTTTGTTGGAAGTTGCATTTCTTTTTAAGTGTTGCAAAATTAGAATATATTATTAAGTTTGTTTTTAAAATTTTATATTTACATTCTAATATGTTTAAGATACCTTAAATTTGGAAAAACAAGTGAATCAAAGTGGAAACAAATAAACTAATTATTAACTCATTCATGAATGAAATTCAAAAAAAACAAAAATCATCAAGAGGAAACCCAAAATTAAATATTTTCTTCTTAATAATTAATAATAACTTTAAGATTAGAAATAAAGATGAAAGAAATTAAATGCATGTAGTTTTAATGTTTGTAAAGAAAAATTAATACCAATCAAATTAATTCAAGTTTAAAATTATGATACATTAATATATTTAGACTTAATAAATTGATTATTAAACAAATATTTTTTTATTAAAAATAACATTTACTTGTATAATATAATATTAATAATTCTTCATGGCAATATTACAAATAATATTTTTAATATATTAATATGTGAACATTTCTTATAAATAAATAGTTACATAACAAAAAGCTTATAACAAAATACATACAAAATATTTCAAATTTAATTTCCTGTAAATTTTAAAGATTTCATCTTATAACTAATTATATCAAGCTGTAAATACCTCTTTTAATACATACAACTTACCAAGTTATAAATACCCTATTCTAAAGTATCCAATTTATGAAGTTTATAAAATATAAATTAAAAAAAATAGGCAAAATAAATAAAATAACAACATTATATAATATAAATAAGCAAAAAAAAGAAAGTAACAACATATTTGTCTTTTACTTATCTTTATTAATTTTTGTATAAATATGTATACTAGATATAAAAAAGAATGCAAAATTTATATGAACTTAAACATGAGTTTTACAATTTTATCTATGATAAATAATTATAAATAAAAATAATATGTTCAAATAATTTCACATTTTGAATGATGCAAAATTAATTGGTTAACATATAGACAGATAATAATAATAAAGAAAAATTGTTAAGAAAGAGATTAATTAGTTATAAACAAATAGTTCTGAAATTTAAAAGTTAACTGTAGAAAAAATACAAGTTAAAGATCCAATAAAAAACTTAGTTAACATTGTTATGTTATTTTTTACATTGATCGTTTCCATGAATAGATGCCATTCTAATAGGATTTCTTATAGCAATATAGTTGGATTGTATATGGCTCAACCAAGCAACTTGTTCCTAAATCCAACTTGGCTTAGGTTTTTTGGTGTAAGCTTTGTGTGTTTTATGGCCTTTTCTTGTGGAACCCAAGTTTATGCATTTACCTATGCAAGACCAAAAAATATGTTAGTGAATACATAATAAAGTTCAACCATTAAGGAATATACTTATATTAACACTTCATAATTTGAATATAAAATCACAAAATACATATAAAAAAATTTACTCACTATTGAATTAGGAGTGATGTGCATATGAGGCGTGTCCTCGAATGACAAATCACCTTGAAAACACTCTTCTATAAAGCTCTATATGACACATGAAATATATGACTTTATTAAATTTTAATAAAATAAAGAGGCACAAAGGAGAATAGGTATACATTTTTATACCTGAGAAATAAAAACATACAAAGGATAAGTAATATACTTACAAAACTATTTTGATTAATCTCACATGCCATTGTCTCCTTAGTATCATGATCTATAGTATTAGGTGTAATTGAACCTTGTTTGAATTGCTCCATAAAATTGTATATAATTTCATGCATGTGTATATAATTTCATGCATGTGTATGTGAGTTTAACATGATCAATATTATAAAATAAATAAATAAAAAAACATGCTGAAATACTTATTTCAATCATATGATTGTGGGATACATTACTAGTGCCTTCCATATTACAAGATGAACATTCATCTTCCACATTCAATCCAATAAACATTGTCATTGCTTCTTGCAATTCTTGGAAATTTTGTTTCTTGGGTTCTATAGAAATCTATATAATATGCACTCATGTTAATACTACAATTATACAGTTCATATCAAGGTCCTACAAAATCTAAAACCAAAAATTTGATGAAAAAACGTGATGATGAACGTTTTTTTCAGGTATTTCTTGTTTTTGGGGTAGCGGGGTCCGTCAAAAGTATGTCGAGTGGGTACTCGTTGGATGCGGAATTTAATTAGCATCCAACGAGCTCTCTCGATCGAAATTTGAGTTAAAACACGGGGAGATATGTCGAAAATACAAACAAAAAAGTAGTTTTTTTTTTCTTTTCTTCCTCCAAAATTAATAAATATTATTTTATTATTTTAACTATTATTTTATTAATTTTTTTAGGAGGCCCATTTTGAGTTGAAATTTCCTCTAATGCATTTTGGCTTCCATAAATGTGCATATACGGAAGGCAAAATGCACATATACGGAAGAGAGCTTTCATATATGCGCATTTCTTCCTTCTGTATATGCACATTTCTGCCTTCTGTAAATGCGCATATACATAAGGCAAGATGCACAATATGCACATTTATGGAAATGAGCTTTCGTATATGCACATTTTTTATTCCGTAAATGCACATATATAGAAGGAAAAATGCACATATACAAAAGCGAGATTCTGTATATGCACATTTATTCCTTCCATAAATGTGCATATACGGAAGAGAGCTTCCGTAAATGCGCATATACGGAAGCTCTCTTTCATATATGTGCATTTTATGAAAGGAAAAATGCACAATTATGGAAGCCAAAATATGCATATACGGAAGCGAGGTTCCGTAAGTGCACATTTTGCCTTCTGTAAGAGAGCTTTACGGAAGAGAGCTTCCATATATGCGCATTTCTACCTTTCATATATGCGCATTTCCACCTTCCCTAAATGCATGTATACAGAAGGAAATATGCGCATTTATGGAAGTTTGCTTCCGTAAATGCGCATTTCTTCCTTCCGTAAATGCGCATATACAGAAGGAAATATGCGCATTTACAAAAGCGAGCTTCCGTATATGCGCATTTTGCCTTCTGTAAATGCGCATACATAGAAGGAAAAATACGCATATACGGAAGAGAGCTTTCGTATATGTGCATTTTTCCTTTTGCAAATGCGCATTTATGAAAGGTAGAAATGCGCATATACGGAAGAGAGCTTCCGTATATGCGCATTTTTCCTCTTGTAAATGCGCATATACAAAAGCTCTCTTTCGTATATGCGCATTTATGGAAGGAAAAATTCACATATACGGAAGAGAGATTCTATGAATGTACATTTCTACCTTCTATAAATGCACATATACAGAAGGAAAAATATGCATTTACGGAAGCTCGCTTCTGTATATGCGCATTTTGGCTTTCGTAAATGCGCATATACAGAAGGAAAAATGTGCATATATGCAAGAGGGATTCCATATATGCGCATTTCTGCCTTTCATAAATGCACATATACATAAGGCAAGATGCACATTTACCGAAGCGAGCTTCCGTATATACTCATTTTGCCTTTCGTAAATGCGCATATATAGAGAGAGAGTGGAGAGAGAGAGGTGTTAGGTGTTAGGAGTAAGAAATAGGTGTTAGGGGGATGTGTGTGTGTGTGTGTGGAAGAGAGAGAGAGAGAGAGATGAAGGGAGGTGTTAGGGGTTTGGGGGGGGGGCATGCTAAGTGATTAGAGATAGATCAATAGGGGAGTGTTTAAGATTTATAGGTAGAGAGAAAGGGTTAGGGGTTTGGGGGGGGGAGGGATATACAGGTGTTAGTGGTACGGGGATACATAGGTGTGTGTGTGTGTGTGTGTGTGTGTGTGAGAGAGAGAGAGAGAGAGAGCGAATGGGGTGGTGGTGTGTTAGGGAGAGAGTTCTATTAAGGATGGTATATTTGAGCTTTGAAAAAAAAATATGAAACACATATGTACACAAATATCTCTTAGAGTTCTATCTAAATTGCATTGCTCACATTGTCTCCTGAGAGATCTACTCACGTTGTCTCCTGATAGGTCAACATTATAAAAATAAGATTGACAAGCTCAACGAAGTGAGGGTGGTGGTGGGGACTTTCGTATATGCGAGAGACGTAGAATGTGCTTGATAAACCTAGTGTGGAACCTCACAATAAGATAAGAGTTGTTGGTGAACCTGCTATGCACATCCTGAAGAGCACTGGAAGGGAAGGTGTAGCCTGAGGGACTGTGGAGAAGAGAAGGGGACACTTCCTTGTGTTGGGTGTGTAGGCAGTGGGGAATCCAGGCCAGATAGGTCTTGTGAAGGTGTTCTTAGCTCTGCAGGTGAGCTGACTAGCTTATCAGTTCTTCCTGCCCATTTCCTTAGAATCCTGATAAACCCAACTAGAACGATGGCTTGGCTGGTAGCTTGATAAACCCAACTGGAAATATGGCTTGGCTGGTAGCCCGATAAACCCATCTATTGGCTTAGATGCGTCTTGTTGTGTTTTACCTTATGAGTAACATTTGGCTGGATAGTCTGATAAACCCAAATGTGAATGTTGGCTTGGCTAGGTAGCTTGATAAACCCAGCAATGAGATGGCTTGACTATGTACAGTCTGATAAACCCATATGTTGGCTTGACTGGTCCTTAAGGTGAATGTTGGATTTATTGTGACTAGTCTGTGAAACCCAATAGTGAGATGGCTTGGCTGAGTGGCCCATGAAACCCATCTTTTAGTTTGTTTTTCCCTTGTATCCTAATAAACCCAATTCTGTTGGCTTGGATGAGTTTTGTTGCACCCTTGGCTATGTATGAGTCTGCTAGTGTTCCCTTATTCCTTGAGGAAATCATGCCCAACTCAAGGGTGGCAGTTTTGCTAAGATATTGATGAGTGCATTGGCATGATCTCTACATCATTTGGGCTGAAGGATACTCTCTTGGGCACTCCCATATGTGTCATTTGATAAACACTAAGGAGGTTTGATGCCAGAGATGGTGCATACAAAGCATTTGAAAAATAGCCATTCTCAAGATCAACAGTACCTTGTTCTTTAGAAATGATGGTGGAGTCATATCCCATGTGGATGGGGATGGATTTGCCAATCTCCAAAGATGAGAAGGAGTCTCTTTCAGCCATCACGTGGTTCGAAGCTCCATAATCTATCAAGATTTCTTTGGAATTTGAAGTGCTTGCCATGAGGGAAAGACCTCTTTCATGCTGTGGTTCCCGATCTTGTTGATCTCTCCTCCAAAAGCTTTTCGGAAGATTTATATGATTTCTCCCAAGGAGAGAGGTAGCTTCATCAAGTTTCTTCTTCATGTAGGCATGTTCAGGGTGGAAGCCCTTCCCATAGTATGAACACTTGACTTTTTCCTTTTCATGATTCCTTTTTCCTCTGTTCTTCTTTGAGCCGGAAGACTCTTCATGCTGCTGGTTTTCAACTTTAGGCTTAGTAGCTTCGAATTTAGTTTTTGGATTCTTATGCTGCTTTCCTTTACCCTTCAGATCTTTGGGCCCCAAGACATCGAGAGCTTGATCACGGGAGGATCTGATGGTCCCCATCTGGACAAGCTTATCATGTTCACTTGTTAGCAACTCAATGAAGGCATTAAGTGAAGGAATCTTTCATCCATGGGTTGTGAGCTTCCTCGCACGGAATGTAGAGAAAAAAACCAAATAATCAGCTCCAAGTTTGGAGAGTATGGTGAGGATGAGCTGATCATCCTCCTTCTCAACTTTAGATTGCTTCAACAGTAAGACAATGTGCTTGAACTTTGTGAAAAAGTCATTCAAGGTCTTAGAATTGGAAGGCTGGAGAGACATCAAGTCATTCTCAAGTTGGTATACTCTCAAATCATCCTGCTTTCCATAAAGGGTTTCCAATTTGTCGTACATTTCCTTTGGAGTCTTCAATCATGAAAGATGGAAAAGAAGATCCTAGGAAACAGAGAGGCACAAGAATCCGAATGCTTCATCTTTCTTGTTCAAGAATCTAGCTTTGTCTATCACAGAAGTAGGATCTTCTTCAATGTCCATTGTGACCCTATAGAGTCCTCTGGCACGTAGCTGGATCTCCATGTCTCCTTTCCATGAGTTGAAATTGAACGGAGTCAAGAGTTCTATGGAAGAAGCCATCTGAAACTGTTGGAGCGAATGATTTCACCTGTTAAAAACCTGAAAATCACAACAAAAGGGGCACCGTAAGGTCAAACATCCTACACATTTTAGGCTTTCATCACACCCAGCATAGTCAATCAAGCAAGCTTGATTAACAATTTCCTTACTTGGGGTATTAAGTGGTAAGCCTTGGCTTCTGGTGCAGTGCTGGAATTTTTGAGCTTTGCTCAATTTTTCATGCAAGATCTGTCAAAAACCTTGTTTTTGAGAGATCTGAGCTTCGTCCAGTCATAGGCTCTGATACCATATTAATTTGTCACAGTGGTCTAGGAATTGAAAACACAGTCTCACAAAGAATCTAGACAAATATGCATAAAATGGGCAAAAATGGTGCTGCAATGGAAGTAGCAGCTTTGTAAAATCAAATGAAAGAATGATGATACAATACAATGATCATGCCAGATGCATGAATGCCAAGACAATTTGAATTCCCAAGGAGGTCCTTCAATTTGAATGTGTGAGTCTAGCTTAACTAAATGTAAGCCACAGTAAACACTCAAGTTAACCACTGATCAAAACCCTAATTGACTCAACTGAGCCCTAACTAAAGTTGAAGTGCAATAAATGACTGAGTCTAATTGAAAGTAGCTCAGATACATGTCACTGCAAGCCAACCAACAAGTGGTAGCGCATCAATGACTCCAATGAACCCCGATGAGGTTAACTGAAGTGTAACTGACCATCAGAAGTGTTTGGGGGCACCCCTGTTGACTCCAGCTCATTAAAAAATCAATTTAATGAAAGGAGGCACCTTCACTACTCTGTTTAACTGATTGTAACCATCAGTTAGCAATATGGGGCATTTATGACACTCAAATCGCCCCCAAAGTGCTCCAGTTAGCCTCCCCGAATGAAGGAGAAGGCTTAGTTGGCCTCCTTGACTGAAGGTAGGTGTGGGTGTGCTCATGCTGATGCCATACAGTGCTCCTCTAATGTTAATTAAGTCAATAAAACTTAGGATAGTGGTTTAACTAGGCCGAATTGACCAAAATGAGTGTGTATGGTGGTAAATGTCTCCAACAAAATTTGTTTCCTCTCTCTCTCTGATATTGCTGCTAGTGTGCAGAGAAGTGATATTTTGGATGTTATGGAAGAAATATCATATTTGAGAAGTGATTCATTCACCCTCAAATATCCATTTCTTCCAATGATTTCCTCCTTGATCATTTGCACCAATACTCATAATTTTGTTGAAGAAGGAGAAAATTGTGCATCTGCTTCCTCAGTGGCACACTTGGGACTTTTTTTCCTTATTATTGGAGCTTCTCTCACCTTATTTGATTCAAATTTAGAGTTTCAAGGCCTTTGGGTTATGCTTGTAACTGATCTCATCAATTTTGGTGTGAAAAATAAAGCACCTCAAGTCTCTTTCAAATTTACTATTGGGGATTCAATGTCAGTCTATTCTTATGAGTTTGATGATATTAAAATTTTTGAATCATTGGATATTTTGGAAGATATACCATATTATGGATATCAAGCATTCTCTCTCCATGGTCCCATGCCTCCTCCTCCTTTCTACTCGATCACATGCTCATCTCCTCTAAGTGATAGAAAAGATGGAGACCTCTTGCATTCACTTGGATGATTTCTCCTCTCATTTGGAGTTGATTTTACTTCATATGGTTCGAAGTATCAAGCACATCAAGACTCATTTGGACCTGATTTCAAGATCAGGTTGAATGAGCACCCCCTTTTTGTCTTTTGTCATATTATCTCAGTTGCTCTACATGGTCCCATAATCTCTTATGTTGTTGTATATGTTCTCGGTCAATTTGATCATATTCCTCTTCTTCCCAAGAAGAATATCCCTCCAGACATCTAATCAAGTTCACACCTACTTGGATTTGTATCAGTTTATTTTTGGTGTATCTCATGTCCATTTTTGAGGAGGAATTTCCCCATGCCGTTTTTTTCATTTTTCCTCATTTTACATGGATAAATAATTTTTCACATTTAGATTGTAATGGGTCAACTTTGGTATAAGTTACCAGAACCCAAGTTGTCGAAAGTTAGGATAAAGGGGGGTGTTTGAATAATTGTTACTCATCTCTTTGACCATATTAGTCTATTTGTTTATTTCCCTAGCTTAGGAGGTATTCATCACTTCACCAGTTCATGGGGACACATCTACTAGACATCTACCACTTATTGCACCTATCTGCATGCATTTTGGTGCTCCAGGGATCAATCCCTATAATTTAGGAACCCACTCAGAGTGTCACTAGGAGTATCCAATGGTTGAGTCCAGTAGGTATTCAATCATGTCTAGTTGTGCTCTTATCACCATAAGTTAGATCAATTCCAGTGTCTCTAGTGCCAAATTGCATGATTCAAGGGAATATAGGAGCCTTTGTTCACCTAACCTCTTCAAGGCCTCTGGGTTATGCTTGCAACTGATCTCATCAATTTTGGTGTGAAAAATAAAGCACCTCACGTCTCTTTCAAATTTATTGTTGGGGAATCAATATCAGTTTATGCTTATGAGTTTATTGATATTAAAAAATTTGAATCATTTGATATTTTGGATGCTATATCAGATTATGGATCTCAAGCATTCATTCTCCATGGTCCCATGCCTCCTCCTCCTTCCTACTCTATCACATGCTCATCTCCTCACAATGATAGAAAAGATGGAGACCTATTTCATTCGCTTGGATTCTTGCTCCTCTCATTTGGAGCTTATTTTACTTCACATGGTTCAAAGTATCAATCACATCAAGACACATTTGGACCTAATTTCAAGATCAAGTTGAATGAGCACTATATTTTGCTCTTTTGTCAGATTATCTCAGTTTCTCTACATGGTCCCATAATCTCTTATGAAAATGTATATGTTCTTGATAAAAATGAGCATATTCTTATTCTTCCCAGGAATAATATCCCTCTAGACATCTAATCAAGTTCACACCTACTTGGATTTGGAGCAGTTTATTTTTGGTGTATCTCATGTCCATTTTTTAGGAAGAATTTTCCCCATGTGGTTTTTCCTTTTTTCTTCATTTTATATGGATAAATAATTTTTCACATTTAGATTGTAATGCGTGACCTTTGGTCTTAGTTACCAAGTCCTAGGTTGTCCAAAGTTAGGATTAAAGGGGGGTGTTAGTGTTGTTGTAATTATAACTTCAGAAGATATTCTGATGTATATTAATATTGTATATTGTTGTATCCCAATAGGGGATGTGTGTTCCTCCTTTGGGGATGTCATCATTATGTATGGTCACTGAGGTAAACCATCTATTGTAAGTCAGGGAAATAGTCCCTAGGTTAAATAAAGTAAAATGTATTTGTGATTATTCTTAGGTAGGTCGATCCCAAAGGTAACTTGCCCAACCTAGTGGTTGAGTTAACAACTCAACGAAAGAATATAAATAGGGAGGCGCCATCCTCATCTGTCACACACTTCACTTGCTCTCTCATGTGCGCCTTAGGAGAGAGAGGAAAAGGAGGGACAAAGAGTTGTTGCAGACATATTGTTCTTGGGTTATTCTATCTTGTAATCTTATCTTTGTGACAAAACTATACTGAGGAAGTTTGCGGGGTTTTCTCCTTTATGGTTTCCCCAATGAAAATCTCCATGTCTTGTGTATCTTGTGTATATTTGATGTATTGGTGTGCTTGTTATTCTTTTAGATAAATATCCTAAGTAAAATAACTTAGAAACTTAACATGGTATCAGAGCCACTCTAAAAGAAGGCACTTTGCAACTGAAATACAACTACAATGGCAACTACTGAAAATTAGGGTTTCATACTTGAAAAACCCTAGAAGACTAAATCTAGTCATTTTGGAACTTTCACTATAAATCGCGATTAGAGAAGTCTCGGGGGCCGAAGATTTTACAAGCCTAAGATGAAATATTTTTGTACCTTGTGTAAACGCTTTATCCTTAGATTCGCTATACTTCAAGAGATATGATTCCTCCAAATTAGAGTTCCAGCCTCCTCGTAAATGGAGTCATAGGGGAATTTCTGATATACTCCAGGAGATCTTTTTTCGCCATTTCTGATATAGACACAAATTCTCATTTTTATAGGCCATTATATAGGGTGCAACTCACCAATCAAAGAAGGTGAGCAACCGACTAGAGAGGAGCAGCTACTACGTACGATTCTTATCATGTCCAATGTTTTCACCATGTTTAAAATGGAAAGATTAGTAGCAGCAACAAAAAACTTTCATGATAATAACAAGCTTGGAGAGGGAGTATTTGGCGATGTATATAGGGTAGCATAACTAAGAAAGCTTCTATTATAGTAGTTTGCAAAGTACTAAATTATAGTTACTCCCTTACATGTGTAGATTGATAGCTCCAATGAAATCAAATACAAAATACCCTCATACTTCACAAAATATTCATATATTAATGTCTTTCAACTTCTCCATCAGCGAACTAGTCTAGAGGGAACTGAAATAGCAATAAAAAAGTTGTCCTTGAAATCTATGCGAGGAAAAAATGAATTTTTGAATGAAGTTGAACTGGTGGCCAAAATTCAACATCGAAATATTGTGAAGTTACTTGGTTGTTTCCCATATGGATCGGAAAGATTGTTGGTTTATGAGTACTTTCCCAACAATAGTCTTGACAAAATTTTATTCAGTGAGTTATTGGAGACAGAGGTAAAAAAAATATTCCTTAACATTTTTGGGCATACTTAAGTCAATCGTATTAATTAATATACTGGATTGTCTATACAAATCGAAATAAACACAATCAACTTGAATGGAAGAAGCGTTTCAACATCATAATTGGAGTAACTTGAGGTCTTCTCTACTTGCACAGGGATTCTTGTCTCTGGTTTATTCATCGACATATTAAAGCAGGAAACATCTTGTTGGACAACAATTTGAATCCAAAGATAGTTGATTTTGGCTTAGCTAGAATTTTTCATGAACAAGAAATGTATGTGAGGGCAATGGTTGCTAGAACTCATGAAGATGAAACTTATGTTAGAACTCATGAAGATGAAACTTATGTTAGGACGATGGTTGTTGGAACTCAGTAATATTTTATAACATACACCAATCAGTTTACTATTTGTGTCAATAGAATTCTAACTTCCAACTAGTACTAACTTTACCCTTTACTAATAGGCTAGTATATATATATGATTCTACCACTTAGTGATAGGCTAGATGATATGCTTTTAACTTAATAATAGGAGTGCTTTGGTAAAGCAGATATTAAACGTCGGAGCAAAGCATCAATATCACGTGGGTTGAAGACATCCCATCGCTAATATTCAGATCCAATGGCATATTTATGATATGAAGCAATTCATATCCATTAATGCCATATTTATCAGAGTCCAACTTGAGTCGACTGTTGATGAATCATGAACTTTGTACTTATAATTTTGTGTAGTACATATCTTAAATTATATTGTTTTCACATATCTTAAATTACATTTTGATTACCAGACATATTTATCAAATAACATTGTAATTTGCAGTGTCTATGGCACAGGATTATGTTATACATGGGCACTTGTCTGTTAAAGATGATGTTTATAGCTTTGGGATTTTTCTGTTGGAACTTATGAGTGGAAGAAAGAACATAAACTTTAATTTATCTCTTGAAATGCAGATCCTTTTAGAATGGATAAGATTTTTTTCCATTATATTTTCAAATCACAACATCTACGTTATCCAATCCTTGTTATTTGGTTCATATATAGATCGTTTATCGGAGTCATATGGGAATAGAATTTGTCTAGTGGTCTGTTTGGACACAAGTATAGTCGTGTCTCCTTATAATTCAACATAATCTAATGGCCGATCTTATGTATATATCTCTCATCAATTTGAGTGTCTGTTGTGATTATGCAAGAATGGGGATTATACAAACGAATGTTTTGGATCAGTCCAAGTGAAATCCTTATGTTGAAAAATGAAATTGTCAAAATATTGGTTGTTTTTCCAGATGCATTCTATGCAGGATCAGTCAACTAAACAATGCGGGTTCAAATCTTAGTTGATAACGTTTCCAAAGGTAAGCATGCTAGGAAATACCCAAATTCGTGTCTTTTAATAGAATAGAAGTGGATATTTCATTCTAGCTGAAATGCATATGAAGTCTTATGATCCTACGTTCAAAGAGTTGGTCCATTCCTACCCATCACCTGCATACTTAGAAAAATTCATGGAGGAAGAAATGATTGCTAAGAATGGTTTGCATGTCACTTATGCATTTTCATTCCTTCCTTTATCGTCATCACATCGTAATTTACTATAATTTCTTTTAATGCTTCAAAAATACGCCCATTTTATACTTTATGCAAAATGTCTTAACTTATAACTCCCAATGCATATGTCCATCTTAGAGAATATTTTCCATTTCCTTTCTTTGTGAAATTCTTTTGGGTTAAAGCCTTAAAACAAAATCTTCTTATCTTGTTTTAAAGAACCCCTCCTTGTAACCTTTCCTTAAAAAGATGACTGAATTTCTAGTATGCCAGTACTTGCAGCTGAGTTTTAAAAAAAAAAAAATTCTTATAACCAAAACAAGTTCCTTGATCACTGTTCTTGATGTTTGTAGGGAAAACAAATGAATGAAAAGGTGTGGGAGGTTGCAAGGGTAATAAGTATTTTTTTCACAGCTTAAAAATGATAAATTTATGCAAAAAAGTTGAAAACAATAAAAGAAATTTCTTACAGACTTATTTGATGATCCTTTGATTGTGCATGGCATACTACTTTGATGTAGCTAGCATGGATTGGAATGATGTGACTGACCAATCTTTTCTATGCATTTGAATTGTTTTGGTCATAATTGCTTCCAAAGTTTTATTAGTAGATTCTACCTGTCCATTGGCTTGAGGATGATAGGGTGTTGATTTCTGATGCTTGATTTTGTATTTGTGTGCTATGTCTTGTACCAATTTAGATGTAAATTGTGC
>LPNX010431145.1:0-37963 GCA_001517045.1 Pseudotsuga menziesii | reverse complement strand
AAAAAAACACGACAAAGAAAAAATCCCAATATATTCATTTGTTTTTTGAGTTAATTGGGGTTTTGGTTTCCATTGGGCATGGGAATTTTGTTAAATAATAAAAATTATTTCATTTTTAGTATTAAATTGAGGAATTGGTTTCAATTTGCCAATTATATTGGGGTTCTTGTTTCCATTGGCCAATTACATCGGGTTTTTGTTTCAATTGGGCAATTCCATTGGGTTTTTGTTTCAATTGGTTTAATTTTTCAATCTAAGGCAAATAAATTGATGAAGAAAATGAAAAAAATGAAAAAAATACCTCACAAAGGGGAGGTTTATCCAAAGGTGGAGATGGAGGGCTCAAGCACACCCAAAATCGTGTATGCACAATCGAGAGTTCATCCATGTTCGTCCAATAGCCGCGCAGTTATGAGAAAAAGACGGCCTCGGCTGATTTAAAAAAAAACAGGTTTTAGAAATCACGCCTCTGTTTTAGTGAAGTAAATCGCACCTCCGTTTTAGTGAAGGAAACCATGCACGCGATTCTTTTGACTAAAATGAAGGCGTGATTTTTATTACTATCCTAGTTGGCATGACTATTGCCAGCCTTGGGACTAGGCTTGGCAGGTTCGGTGTTGCTTGGGATAATTTCTTTTTTTTGGATCAAGAGTGATTGACTTCACTCCACCATTGCATCTAAAAGGTCCCTCAACTTCTTGCATAAGTCCAAAAGTCTTTTCTAATTACTCTCTTGATTTTTCACTATGGATGAAAGGTAAATTTTCAAATTGTTCTAGAATAGGTTGTGGAGAAGGCATTACTCCCTGTATTTGTTTTCTTTTTACTTCATGAGTCAACAAGATCTATTTATCAATAAGAGTTAACCTTTGTCCTGAACGTTGTTTTTCTTCTGATGCTTCCAAAGTGAGTTTTCCAGTAGTTGGTGTAGGAAGTTCAGATGTAGATGTGCCTGCTCCTAGTGATGGTTGATTAGTTTTTGGGGTATTTTGTTTCAAGAATATACCTTTATCATCTCTTTGTATAGACATAAATACAACATAAATAAATTACAATTAAATTATGTGTTTTAATTTTTATTTTTTTTTAACTTACCTATATAAAAAAATTTAAGTTTATTTCTAAATGTGCTTCCCCGACAACGACGCCAAAAATGTTGTCCTAATATACATATGTAAACTAGGGCATGTAATTTTAATTTTCAATCTAGTATTTGTAAACTTAGAATCACATCAAAATATATGAAACTAGACCTAAACTTATTTTTTAAGAAATATTTCTAAGATGGATTGATCGCTTGTGATGGTGAAAAATACTAAACTCCCTAACAGGAGCAAATTTCATTCAATCTTTCAACATTGATCAGTTGGCATTCCATTCAACAATTATTTTAAATCTAAGAACTTTCAATAAATATGGAAAACTATATCATTCTATTGTTGAAGACAAAAATATTATATTGATTCTTTTACGAGAAATTTATTCACAATATATACTAATGTCACAACAACTAACAAATAAACATGTATTTTAACAAATGATTAAAATCAATCCATGCAACAAAACAAAACTTGAATTATATGCTACTCAGATAAATATTATTTTGATAGTAAACTATAGAAAATAAATGCAATTCATACCATTGAATAACAACAAAAGAAAAGGGAATGTGCAGGCTTGCCAAGGGGGGCCCTCCAATCGTTGCTTGCACACTTGATTAAACCATAACGTATATACTCTTAACATATACTGATCAATACTTCTGGCATCACAATATACATCAATCAAAATAGATTCAATAGTCTATGATTTCTATTAAGTCTCAAAGCATAAATTCCAAACTCCAGTTATTAGACTATATGCGTTCTTGAGGTATTTATACAAAGTGTTTATAACTATAAATGCTAAAAATGAAACTAATCTGAGGAAGAGATCATGTATTTCCTCTCAGAAGTTCAAATACATCTCATAGATCCATAAAAATAGGCAAATCCCCACGAATTCTCAAAATTGCTAGATCTTATGCTAGCAAATAGTTTTTCCTGTACGGATGGACGGTTTGACCAATGTTGACCAAACAACTATGAGATAATTTTGTGAAACTGATAGATGTTCATCCATCATTGGACATCAAGTAATCTTACACATGTCTCAAATCGTGTCCAGCTGTCCTGCGAGTATAGAAAGCTTGGAGCAATTATGGGAAGGTGCAAAATCCTGTAATTTCTCCTAAAATATAATTTCAATGCCTTAAAAATTGCAAGAATTCAATTCATAGAAAGAAGTGACAATTATACCTCATGTATTCATGTTTGAAGGAAGTATGGATAAAATATGAAGGATGTAGATGGTTTATGAAGGAAAAACATTGGATTTATGACAAAATAAACATAAAAAAATGGTGACCAACAAAAGGTAAATGAACACGAAGTTCGAAAATCAAGATACGGTCATATTTTATGAAACGAACTATATAAATAGTGTAAAAATAACAAAATCATGACATGCATAAATAATGACAACAAATATCCTAATATTTAATTTGATCGCAATATAAAGATACAAAGGATCAAATTTTAAATAAAGGGTCAATATGAACGAAAAATAAAAAAGGAGATGTGAATATAATATTCATGTAAAAAATGGATATGATGAATTAGTCATGGTGATTTCCACAAGAAGAATCATAAGTTCATCATTGATGTCAAGTTTTGAAAATATTTGAATATTGCAAACTCATTCATTTGTTTAAAAAAAATCTTCTTTTCTTAGGATTATGGTAAAATTCATTTAATTAATGGATGAGAAGTTTGAATAAATCATATCCTTTATTCAACACTATTTACATAAGGAAAATAAAAATAAATAAATAAAATATATATCCTAAGATGTGCATATTAAAATAATTACAGCAGAAGAAAGCAAAAAATTATATATGATTTAAAGTCCTTACCACGTACTCTTTTTTTTTAATTCTTTAAAAACTTTCAATTAATCAATCATATGTAAAAATTTCATCATTAAGTCTTTATAATTATTAGTTGCGGATCAGACTTAAAATGAAATTACTAATGAATAGTATCATAAGATAAAAATAATTGAAAGAGATAAAGAATAATGAGTACTTCCATGAAATGACAACTCAACTTACTCTCGTCTCAAAATTGGCACGTCGCTTATTAAGTGCACATAATTGAAATAAACCTACTTGTGACAAAAAAAATAACTAATCTAAAACTACCCCTAAACAATGTACATATGTACAATAGGATCAAAGATAATTAAAAATCAAGTAAAATAAAAACTCCAATGAATCCATTGAAGCACTTCCACTTCTGCAAAATGGAATCCATCAAACATCAGGATTGGGAATCGAGGTACTTCATATCGAATGATAGAAATAATTAAACCAGGTCCATTATTTACAAAGAAATTGAAAAGGAAAACCCTAAATAAATATGATTCTTCCAACCATGTGAAAATGGGATCATAAAAATCAGATTGGAAGCTATAAGATGCAATGAATTGATTAGATATCGCATCATAAGGACACCGAAAATTTGAGGATTCGGAAAAAGAATTGATGGAGGATGTTTCATTTAAAGAAATTTTATTATTTTATAAAACATATTTATCAATCATATTTCTTGAAATGTGTGATTATTCAAAATATTTCACATTAGTAAAGTTTATACAAGGTAAACTATCAGCAGGTTTTTCTTCTAGCTTACAATTTTGTGTATTAATCAAATCAACATCATAGGTATGTATTTTGTTGTGAATATGGATTGATTGATTTCTATCACCTTCTTCTTTAGAATGGACAAAAGCATGGCTTTTCTTGTTTTTCAAAATATTTGTCTGTATTAGTTTTTCCTTAAAAAATTGATCTTTAAAATTAGAACAAATACTATGAAATTCGTTTTCAATCTCGTCCAACTTTGCGTCCAAATATATATCTTCTTGATAATAATTAAAGCTCGCAAATGAGGAGGAAGGATTATCTTTTAATTTAGATTTCTCATCATGGTTAGTATTATGTTTTTGTATTTCAAAATCCGAGTTAGAAGTAATTGGTTCAAAGATTAGATTAGAAATTGCTAAATATTCATTTGCATCATGATGTGTATATTTATCAAATGAGATAGAGTGAATATGATTGTCAATATTCAAAGGACTTTCTAAATAATTGGAGGTAAATGATAAATCTTCCTTATTCTCATCCAAGATTGGATAGATGTGATCAAATTCAAAAAGAGGCAAATGATTAGATATGATAGAATCTCTATATGACAAATTACAAGCATTAGATTTAGGATTTTCTTCTAAAATTTTAGGTTCGGATTTTAGACAATGAAGGTTAGAAGTGAGACATTCAATGTATTTACTTGGGGAAGAAAAATTATAATTAGAACTTTGGATAAAATTTGAAGTTAATTCACTTTATGTGTTCTATGTATTTGTGTGAATTTTTATTCCTTGTGGTAAAGAAAATACTGAACATTGAATAAAACATTAGCTTTCTCTTCTAATCTAGATAATTCCAATTTTTTTTACTCATTTTCAACACACTTTTCATCAAATAAAGAAAAAGAGGGAGGATAAATTTCAGAAGCATACCTTTTGAAAGCCTTTTACTTTTTGAGCATACTCACATGCTTCATGTAAATTGGTTATGCCTTTTTGTAGAATGAACATGGACATATCTTTGGGAAGAGACTGTACATACCATTCTAAAATGATGTTTGTCGAAGGTATATCACTGTCATGTAAGCTATATAATGCCTGTCAGAAATGAATATTGAAATCGCCAATAGATTCACCATCGTTCACCTCTGTTTTGCCAAGATATTTATAAGTTTTAATTGGATTATAATCATCAAAAGTATTTCCAAACAACATTTTGAATTGTGACCAATTATGAATTGAATGAACAAGCAAAACATTGAGCCGACAAAAATCCTTACCTTCGAAAGTGAGTGGAAATAATTTGCAAACAATATTTTCATAAACAACATTAAGCCATAAAATAATTGACTTGTATGTTTTGATATGCTTATTAGCTGAAGCATTTCCCTCACCATTGAATTTTGGCAAAAGATCTACTGCCTTTTGTGGGAGATCGTGTAAAGGGCCTTGGAGGCTCAATGCAATATTGGACTCCCATGCAAGGATATGGGAATGATACATAATTGATAAAACGTCATAAGCTTGACTCACCTAGGCTAGTTTTCCATCTATCCATCCCTATGGTGCATGAGTGACAACATAGAAGAATAAAATATTGAAATTTAAAACAACGAAATCGAAGGATAAATCATTATAAACACTTAATTTACCTCGGGACCTCCTTCTAGTGCCACTTGTTGGCCATATTTTCTATCATAGGGCAACAAGGAGAGATAACCCACACAATGCACTTAATGAAGCCCCCGATATGTTTTAAATAAGTAACTCTACCAAGGTATAGGTCCTACTACATTTATGATATGCTCTCAACAGGAGAGTCTCATAGTTGAATTGACTAATTTAAAGAAAAAAAAAACTACTCATGACTAACTGACCTATAACGCAAGTTTCAATAGCTGAAAATAAACAGTTTTAACCACTGTTAAAACTGAAAACTATTTTAAAAGTTGTTAACCTATAGCTTTCCATTCCTAAACAAAACTATAATTCTAAAATTTTTTCTATTTGATCTACCCTATCTTGTCCAAAAAAAAGAAGTTTCAAAAAAATAGAAGTTTGAATTACCTAAAAAGTTACATAAATCCAAGTCAATAAGATTTCTGAGTAAAATAATATAACAATTATTATCTTATTCAAACATCAAATTGTTTACCTTATATATAAACTAGCGATCAATAGATTAAATCAATATGTGTAAACATCCCAGGATAGTAAACAGGACTACCATGAACAATAGACAGGCAAAGAACAGTTTACAAATACAAATACTAAAGAATCCTGATTGTCATACGACGAATAGCAACAAATCCCAAGCCTATCCATTGTCGTAGACCTATTAATCTTTACAAGACAACAAGAGTAGGACTTTTGGAAAAGGAAAGTTTCCTCCAGTTCTGCAGAGCGTTCCCCTCAGCACAGAAACACAACAGAGTTTTTGAAAATCAAAGTTCCCTCCACTCCAACGATACCTTCCCCTTATTTGGATACTTCTCACCCCCATCAGCATTCGAATCTCCATACCTTATATAGGAAATCAAGAATATTAACCATCTCCAAAATTGGTGCTTACAGCTAGACGTAACAGGAATTTCTTGGAAAAACTCCACTTAAACAGGCCCAAAAATATCCCAACTCCTTCCTTCACAATTTCTGGAAACGGCCCTTGATGCAAGCTAAATCAACTCATTTGTGAAGTGGGTTTTGAACCGTTTGAGCTTGCTTTTATAAGGAAGATGATGTCTACTCTTAGCAAGTAACTGAGAGAGGATAACGACCTGATACAATCAATTCCATTGATCTTTTTTCATATTCCTGGCACTTTGCATGCCTGCAATTTCATGAAAAGAGAATCTAATTCAAGTGACGATAACTCTATTCTTCTTTTGCTTGGTTCACGGAGAACAAAACCTTACCATTCTACATTAACCTGTACGTAAAGTACAAGTAAAATATGATCAGAAATAATGGAAATATGTGTCAAAATTAAAATAAAATTGTAAAATAAACATTAATAAAACAGTTTAGCTCTATGGTAAAATCAGTTCTTCCTCAACACAAGCTTCCTCCATGCAATTTGGTGTGTACAAAAGTAGATACAGAATATCTACAGCTTCTTTTAACTGTGTTCCAAGATGAGGTGCTTAGTGCTTCTAATATCGGACATTCTGGTGGGTCGATGGCATGTGTTCTTTTATTTTATAAATGGTGTCCCTTTTTTCACTTTGCATATATGATAAATAATATTCCCATGAAACATTTCTTCAAAAATTTGTGTAAACTCCTAAGCAAATCTCGGGCCAATTCCTCATCCTTTTCTGCGCACGGGTGGAAATAACCTCAACGACCTTTCAATGAAATGATTAAAAATAATATCTGTATTTACTGCGGTGAGTGAGGATGGGTGATTCAGTTGAATGAGCTCAAAGCTATCTGTAAACATCTCTACAAAGCAGGCAATAATTAGAACATGAATTCATGAGAAATAACCAATCCCCGGAGATTCCTCTAACTCCTCCTGTTGCAGTTGCTTAATAATTTAGAACAAAACCAATTTATACCGATTTTAAGGGATGAGCAACTTCCTCGAATCCCTGCCGCTTGATAATATTCACGCTATTTTGATGAGAGAATCTTATATGTTTGTGGCATTCTTCTCAAGGTCGAAATGTTTTAATCTCAATGGTGTGTAATAATAATATATCCACCAAATTTTATAACTCGTGGTTCTTTAATGAACATAGTTTCATTTCTTAGCACCAAGAAATATACCTGACACAAAAAGAAGAAGAATCTAAAGTTTTATTTTTCAATCCAATGAAATTCATTTAGCTTATTATGCTTTCAATTGTACTACAATGGAAAAGAATCAATGCAAATTATACCAATTATACATGTAAGAATATGGGCAAGGTAGTATTTTTTAAATAAGAGAATTATTATTTAATGATAAGGACAAAAACTTAAATACCATTGAGATAAAAGGGTATTTTAATTGTTGATTTAAAGTTTTGAGAAGAAGGTAAATCCATATTAGCATCACAAACTTTGCAGTTTTGTCCTTCTCAAAAATACATAACTAAACCAAATTCTTTAATCAAGAGAAACTTAAGAGATGTCTTTTAAAATAAAAGACGATTCAATTTATGATTCTTTCTAGATTTTAGTGGCCATTTTTTTAAAATAGATTACTCATTGCAGATTGCATTCAAATATGATAAAAACATTATGGGAACCAAATTATTTAAAAGCAAGCTATGAATTATTTGTTTTGTTGAAGATATAAAATTATAAATATGTAGAAAGATTGAAACTTGATAAATGAACCAAAATCCAAAAATGAAAGTTTGATCTAGTTATTTGATATGCACTTTGTCAAGACGTGAATCAAAATTATTAAAAATGATCTTTTAGTTAATTAATTATGATCTACCAAAATGGTCAATAATTTGCAAAATGCATCGACAAACTACAATTTGGTAAAATTGTCGAAGCATCATATCAAGCCAACCCAAAGGTTATGATTAGCTCAAGCAAGCTCAAGTAAGACGAAACAAGTATCGTTCATCAACTAGATTGAAAAAATATGCCAATGACAAAGATATTCAAATCACCAAATCCTTATACAATGAAAGTCAAGCTAAAGAATAAGCACCGCAGAAAGTGAAGGAAGATAAAATGAAAGAATTGCTAAAAGAAAGTATTAAAAAAATACTTTGGGGCCCCTTTATTTGTGCGAAATGAAGGGGACATTGTTGGGGTCAACAATTCCCTAGTGGGGTTACCTCATGATAGTGGTTTCTATCAATATATGATGGTTTTGAAGCGACCCTAGACATTCTTCTCTGAAACACCTCCTTGTGTTGCTCAGACCAGGGGTTTTACTGTTACAAGAGACTGTGATTTCAGCAAAAAGTGCTTGTGAATTTTTTCTCAAACTAAAACTGACTTGGTGTGCATGTTATTTGGATTCCATAGGTCTTTCAGGAAGCACTCTAGTTGCTTGGGATCCGACTATATTAGACTTAAAGGCTTTTGTCACTTGTGTTGGGATTTTGGTGGAAGGGAAGTTGAAGGTTTCAATAAAGAAGTGTGTATTATTAATGTGTACGCTCCTTATCATAATCGTCGTGAATTATGGGACTTGGTTTCCCAGGCTAGTTACCTGAATGAAAAATCTCTCATTCTGGCAGGAGATCTAAACTATACGCTTTCTCTAGATGAAGTGTGGCGTAGAGGTAAATTATTGGATCCATTGGATTATATTTTTCTTACTTTGTTTGATTTGACAAATCTTATAGATGTATTCCTTAATGTTATGGTCTCGACTTGGTCTAATGGGTGTTGTGGATTTGTTGGAGTGGCCAAACGCCTGGATAGATTTTTAATGGAGGAGTCTTTAATAAGTACATTGGTAGGTTCAGAACTTGGGCTTATGCTACAGGTTTATCCGATCACAAGGCTATTTTCCTATAGTTAGACTTTGATAGTGATATGGGGTGACTATCCTTTTAAATTCAATCCTGAATGGCTTAATGATTCTGCCTTATGTGATTTTTTCCATGACCATTGGTGTATTTTGGATAAGGGGACCGGTAGGTCACTCGTTAATAATATGGCTTGTAAATTGAATTTATTAAAAGGTGATGTAAAAAATTAGAAATTGAGAGGAAGAAACAAGATGAGTAGGCATTGGGGAGGATTGAGCACGAGTTTCAAATACTCTCTGAAGGGGTTGACGATGCATTTTTCTTTGAAGAAAGAAAGGCTCATTTGGTTTCGTTGGATGCCCAGAGGAGAAAAATTCTTCGGTAAAAGGACGAGACGTGTAGGCGAAAGAGTTGGGCAGTATGGTTGGCATTTCAAGATAATAATACTAAATTTTTCCATCGGTTTGCAAATAGGAGGAAATCGTCAAATGAAGTCTGGGATATAAAAAACTGTTAGGAAGAGTTGGTGTCTAAAGATAAACCTCTCAAGCCTTCGACGACTGATTACTTTCAAGGTATATTCTCTAAACCCTCCTTGGACAATCTTATAAGTCAATTAAAAGTTGTGAAGTTATTTCCTCGTCTATTTGGGGAAGAGGATTGTGCAAATATTGGGGCTTTGATATCATTAGAGGGGGTAAGGAGTATTTTGTCCCATTTTCCAAAAGACAAATGCCCCGGCCTCAATGGGTGAATGGTAGAATACTTTCTTCATTTCTTTGATTTGTTGGGTCCTGATATTTCTGATGTGGTGGATGAGACTAGAAGGACTGGTGGGGTTCCTGGCAATTTGAATACTACTTTCATCACATTAATCCCAAAAAAGGACAATCCAGAGTGATTTAGTGATTACCGTCCTATCTCTTTGTGAAATCTACTGTATAAGATTATTTCAAAAATCTTGTTGATAGATAGAATCCTACTTTGGATACATTTATCTATGGGAACCAATTCGGTTTCTTGCCGAATAGACATGTGTATGATGTTGTTGGTATAGCTCAAGAATGTTTACACTCCCTAAAACCGAGTAAGAAGAAGCCCTTTATTGTTAAATTATATTTAATTAAATCTTATGACCGTATGGAGTGGTCCTTTCTTAGATTAATTCTTATATAGTCTCGTTTATCTTATGATATATGTACTTTGATCATGCGTTGTGTTTCTTTTGTCATATATGTGGTTTTAATTAATGGGTCGGCTTCTCATTTTTTCTTAGGTTCTAGGGGAATTATAAAGGGTTTCCCTCTGTCACCCTATCTCTTCATTCTAGCAATTGAAGGTCTTAGTCTTCTTCTGAGGAATTCTAAGGAGCTCAAGTCTATTGCAGGGGCATTGTTCGTAGGGACAATTAACTTATCTTATTTTTGTTGACGATGTCCTCTTATTTCGAAAAGGGACGATTGAGGAGTTGTGATCCTTCAAGGACATCATCTCTCTGTTTTGTGAAGCATCGAGCCTTGAAGTAAGCAAACAAAAATCTTGCTTCATTTATGCAAATGTTAATAAAAGTGTAAGAGCACCGGTCACTTATTTTCTAAGTTTTAAAATGGTGTATTTCATTGTTGGTTTCAAATATCTCGGTTTAAATCTTAAACCATGTGGATACTCTTTGAAGAATTGGAAGTGGCTTATTCGTAGGATCTCCTGAAAAATAATTTTTGGTTCATATAGATATCTTTCTTTGGGTGGAAGACTCATTATGAAAAAAATTGTGTTACAAAGTATACCAGTTTTCAAGTTCACCTTATTCCTAATTCTGAGCTCAATATTGTCTTCTATTAGAAAATTGTTGTTTCATTTTATTTGGGTAGGAAGGCTCGATGGTGGAAAGTTTCATTTGTATGCTTGGGATATTTTATCGAGGCCCATAGGTTGTGGGGGGTGGGGTATCAAATATTTTTTTAGTTTCAACCAAGCATTGTGTGCCAAAATTCTCTAGCGGGGTCTTTTTAACATGGGTGTGTAGGGCAGGGTCATCATATCTAAATATTTGAACCGGATGAGTCCAAACCATTGGATCAGGAATTTCAAGAAGAAGAAAAAGAACTCTTCATATATTTGGAAAATTTTTATACACAACTTCTCATTATTAAACCATGCAGTTGAATGGGTCATTGGAAGAGGAATCCAAGATAATATTGGATTGGATCCAATTGTGGGACTCAAGGTGGGTTTCAAACTGTCAAGAAGGATTATTTATGTTCATAAGAAAAATATTTTTTTTTACAACAAGTTCGGAAGGAAGGATCTGGTGGTCATTTCAAGTGGTCATCATCCCAGTAATTACATCTCGAAGGCAGTTGTGGGGAGGAGTGGACCATGTATTAAGTGGGTCTAATTTAGGCAAGAATTACTAATTCATTTGTTGACACACAACTATGTCGACAGGGGTTCACTTTGCACTATTTTCAACAAACCTTGATAAATACTCCTTAAACATCGACCCCGAAAGGATTTACTCTTTCCAACAACACCCACAGAGAGGGTGCAGTATCACCCTAGATGTTTAAGGGGAGATGTAGGAACCATGTTTTCACAATGGGGAGGATACATACTATTATGCTACCATTGTTGCATTAACCAGTATCTAACCATTCGCAACATAACCAGAAACCCTGACTTCATTAACATGTATCTTACCAAATCTATGTATCAACAAGCATTAAACCATTGCAGAATATCAATCATATTTGGAACAAGAGATAATGACAAACACAGTGCACAATCATCCTTATTCATAAAATAGATTCACATCAGAGAATATCGAAAGAAGTTACCAGAAAACAAGATCAAATCCATGCTGAAACATCATATTATAATCCATAGATGTGAAATCGTACACCGCCGAATAACACCATATACTTTGAAAACTTCTCATATCTTATGTGATGATAATCATAGAGACATTGATTCCAAAATGATTCCTATAATGGCAATGATACGATCATTTGATACCAATGATGATTCCTTTCCTGATCGATTGATTTCCTGATGCTTACAAATCTATTTTGATTTATAGGGTCACTTGATTGTTACAAAATGGTCCAATTGGTCGACTACTAACTAACTTGAACAAAACTTCCTTGTTTGTCGGATTCTTTACTCTTCACAGTTGGTCCTTTGTTCTTGTTGACACCCTCTCCGTCGTTGGTGGTACCACACCTTGTGTGCTCTAGACCCATGCTAAAAGGCCCACAACACAAACTTGTGGACAGTTGTGGTTTTCCCTCGAGCCACCTTAGTTGGACGCTACTGGTGCATTTAGTTACACTTGGAAGTCATCATCTGCTACCTTGACTTGGTTGACAACTACTTTGGTCGACATCCTGATTGTTGTGCACTCTTCCATCTCCTATTCTATTGGGTTTCCACCACCCATCCATTGTACCTTCTCTCGTTCAATCTTGAGTTGTATCATTCCTTCCATTGCCTTCAGATTCACTTATTCTGTTTTAGTTTGACTCAGCTTGTCCAAGTGAGATGTTATTCGTTGTTTCCTTGTGCATGCCTTGTTGACCTGATGCTATAGTTCTTTTAGTTTTGGTGCCTTCATTACTTGCACTAATGCGGGAATCGTCCTGATCGATCCCCTCAACTCTTCGAGCTGTGCTTCTGCTTCGCTAAGTCGCACATTGAGTTGGTTCAATTGAATGTCCTATACTAGACTTCCCCAAAAAAATTTATTTCTTGTGCAATTACCTGAGCTTCCTTTTCCAGTTCCATGATGTCTATCACAGCATCCTCAATCACTTCTTTCCTTTCTGCAATATGTTCAGGTGGTGTTCAAGGTACCACCCTGACTTGTAATTCCTTGTTCTCTTTTTGTAGGTTGGTAACAAAATTTCCTAATCTCGGCTCTTTTGTCTCTACATGTATGTCCAAAATAATTTCAAGTGCATCTTTGCTTGCCAAAGAGACCACATGCTCCATTCTTCTCCTGCCTTCAAAATCCTTTGCTATTTCATTTATTATAACCTCTTTTTCTTTAGTGCTTTGCACTTGTCGTTTATAGCAGACCATTTTATCATGAGTTGTTTCTTCTCGATCATCGATTTCCTCACTTGCTACATTATGAATGTGCTCCTGCATAAATATCAATATCTTGTTGAAATCAACACTAATTAGGTCATGCCCTCGTAATGTGGAATCATTTTCTTCATCCCCTATCGTTATTACAGTGGGTAAGATCTACACCCGTCTCATATTTGTGCCAATATATACTTCAATTGCTCTTTGCGATGTTCTTGCTTGCGGTATATTTGTCTCAGTTACTACATTTGTTAGAGTCTAGAGTAGTTGTGTTACCTAATGAAAATATCATGTCGCATGTTGCATAAGTTTCACCCGGTTCTCATTTTCCATCGTAGTTATTTTTTCGAATAAGTTTTTCATTTCTCCTTTAGAAGTGTGGTGGTTCTACTCCCTTCACCTTGCTTGAACTTGTGCTTTGTCCTTGCTTCTTCTTGCTGTTAAGCGAACTATGACTTTGTTGGAGTTGTCAATGATGCTTTGTCCTGCGATTTATCTTCGTCTTTTGAATCCTTTGGCACTTCTTGATCTTCTGGCATCCATTTGTGGTTCATCTTCTGGGTCCTACAATTGGTCTTCGCTGATAGGAACCTTCCATTGCTCAAGCCATTCCTCTACGATGGCATCCAACTCCTCATGATTGAGCTTGTACTGCGTCGTCATCCATTTCTTCTCTAGATATACACACGCTTGAATGAATATGGCATGGGGTCCTATCAACATCCTTGTAATCTTTTGGTACTTCCATGCGGCTTCCTATGTTAGTTGTGGAATATTTACTGCTTCTATTCTTAGCACGCCTAAGTAAATATAGAATTGGATATTGTTGGTTGTTTTCCTTTTCTTTCCATTTAGTGCCCACAAGTTTCTGTATCATGCTCCTTGGCATACTTTGACAGCTTCAGTATCCATCCCTTGGTAGTGCATTGGTTCCATCCATCCAACCAATGCAATTAGTATTAAGAGCCAGGAATATCTAAATTCCTTGTTGGTTTCCTATGTTAATATCGTGTCCTCCATTAGCTCTTTCAACAGAAAGAGTGACCATTTCATTTGCAACCTATTGCACACTGTTCTGTAGATGTGATGACCCCTGATGTGTGTTATCGAGGTCGTTTCTTTCTTATGATTTTAATTGTCAGCAATTTTGATGTGATTATGATTGCCTGGTCATTGATTGTATCAATCACATAGGCTCTAGAATCCTTTACTACCCTGTATTTGTTTCTCAGTTTTCCTGCCAGATTCTTGTCATTGCCATTTTCCTTGAAGTATTACAATGGATCTACCCCTCCCTTTGGTAACCCAGTGATCTTCAAAATCAGATCGACTGTAATCAATATTTTTCTTCCCAGCCATAAGTGTCTGCCATGAAAGCAGGCCAGTAGCTTCTTTACACATGCGTTCACTGACGCAGATCGCCCGAAATGTGGCATATGGATGATTGACAAGATCCTAGACCGCTCCAATCCCAATGCCCACTGTGCTAGTTCCCTTATAATTGGACCTCCTTATCCATGCGTTATTTTGTCATGCGTTCCCTCTGTGCATTCTAGGAATGTCAATATGTCATGGTCATTATATTGCAACTTATACAATTGTGGAACTATGTTTCCTGTCATGTGGACACCCTTTGGTGTTGCTGGCATCTTAATGGTATGCTTGGAATTCTTTCCAAGTCGTACTATCGGAGCTCCTGCCTTCCTCAGTGGTACATAACCAGGAATGTTTGCTACAGTCTGCCTTAGTTTTTTTCCCTTGCTGTTGTTTCATCTTCTGTTGTGGTCGATGTGCATGCTTCTCCTTTTGTTGTGGCCGCCCTTGTAGATATCCAAGCCATTTTGGGTCTTTTGTCTGGAGTTATTGGTTGAATGGAACTTCTCTTCTTCTGAATTGGTCATACCGGTGTGGACATAATCTCTGGTTGTTCCTTCACTATGTTTTATGTTGCCCTTCGTGTTTTTTGTGTACTTGCGATCGAAATAATATGCAGCATGGATGCTTCATCACTTCTCTTCCCTGTTATTCTTCACTCTAACCCTTATTCCCTAATTGCATAATGGGTCGAACTTTTCCCTTCAACCTGCTTTTATAACGTCGCTCTAATGGACCTTGGAGCATCATTGCCAAATCCTTCGTAGATTGACCAAATCCTCTATCGATTTTTCAAATCCGGCGTACTCAGTGGTCATTAAATGCAGGTCTTTCCAACTTGCACCGTCAATGTTCCTGTCTAAACTACCTCATTTATTGCTCAATTTGACCTGTTCACCTGTCATTGGATGTCGACAATCTCCCCCCTTTTTCATAGCCAACCCACTTTTGTAATCATTGTTCTTTTTATAGACAGACTCTTATAAAAACTTATCCCCTTTTTTTTTTCCCTATGGTTTCATTTACTGGTGTCTCATCAAGCTATCTCGATAGGGATTTATTTGGATTCCATTCACTGTTTGTTAAAATTGTTCCAACTAAATTTTGCAATTGCACCGCACCTTCGTCAGTGATGAATTTTATGATGTAAGGATCAAGCCAATGCATCTGGAGCTAACATGGGTGCTTCACAAGCCAATCCACTTAAAATGTTTTATATTTTTGCGATGATCGTGCCATGCTTTCCATCAATCCTTCTCTACTTGCTGGTGAAAACCTACGATGAAGCGATCCTCTTCGAGTCGTAATAACTATGCTAGTATTTCCTCAATCATTCCTTTGTCTCTCATTCTTGTTGCTCCTGATATGTGTATACTACGGAAAATATACTCCATGGGCATCACCGCTCATTGTCCATAAACCAACTTGAATAATGTATGACCTGTCAGTCTTTTGCATGTCAATTTGTACACTCAGATTATCATAGGGATTTTCAGATCCCATTCATTGTGACTTGTGTTACATACCTTAGTAAGTGCATTCTCCAATATCTTGTTGAATGCTTCGACTGCTCTATTTGCTTGTGGGTGATATGGAGTACTTCTTTTGTGTTGTCTTTGGAATTCCTCGGTCATTGCTCTGATTGTCTGATTGAAAAAATGACTACCTTGATCACTCATCAGTATCTTCAGACATTTGAATCGAGAGACCGTATTGTCGAAAATAAATCTTATTGTTGTCACGGTTGTGCAAGCTTCACTGGCGTTGCTTCATCCCACCTTGTTAGGTAATCAATCGCAATGATGATGTATCTTGCACCTATTCTTTTTCTTGGTGGATTAAGAGGTCCTACGAAATCTATAGCCCTCTTATCAAATGGTTGTAGAGTTACCTGAGGTACCAATGGCATTTCATCCCTGGGTGATGGTTTCTCTGTTCTTTGACTTACATCGCAACTTCTAGCATAGTCTGTTGCGTCTCCATGCACTGTTGGCCACCATAATCTAGATATGAGTATCTTCCTAGCAGTTGTGCGTCCTCAATAATGTCCTTCTGTGATTCCATCATGCACCTCTACCAACACTCTTTCTTATTCATTTGGAATGATATATCGATGAAGAATTTCATCTGGCCCCATTTTGTATAGTTGTCTTGCGATTAGTTGAAAATCAACGGTTCTAACAACTAGTTGTGTCTTCTGACTGGTGGTGAACTCCTCAGGGACTTTCTCTATAGCTAAAAATTGCATAATATGTTCGTAATGGTCATCAACCATTCTGACTCTAAACAATTGTGCATCAGATAATCTGTCCTCGATGCTTCCTGGTTCTTCACCTAATTCTATATGTGATAGGTGATCGGTCCCTGCGTTCAAAAGTCTAGGTTTTACAATGATTTTGAAGTTGAATTATTGGAACAATAGTAACCATAGACAAATACCCCCCCCCCCCCCCCAAACATAGGCTTATTGACCAAGTATTTCAATTTTGAATGGTCGATAAACATCTTGAAGTGCCCTCCTAACAAATAGTGGCAAAATTTTTGTCATGCATATACCATTGCCATCCCTTCTCTTTCTGTCATCGCACAATTTTTCTCTGCAGTGGACAACTTTCGACTTGTAAATGTGATCAGGTGGTTGATTGATCCTTGTTGAGCCGCAAAAATGCCACATTTTATTCATCTTTTATGTACCATTTGACACCTTATTCTTATTTTATCCTTCCATAAAACCATTAATATTCACCACTTTCATAAATAATATGGGTTTATATTACCATTTTCCAAATCATTTATTTCTGAGTATTTTGAGTGAATTTGTGGTTAATTATTGAGAAAAATAACATATTTTCATTATACTTTAAAGTTGGGTGAGTTTGGTGATGTGGGTGAGTTTGGTGATTCTTACAGGTGTATTTGAAGACTTTAACAAGCTCAAAAGTGACCACCTAGCCTCAAATTCGAATTTCATCTTCAAGGTGTGGGCTAATTTCAAGGAGAAGATCATGGAAATGTGGAGAGAATATCTCATCCAATATTTGTTGGAGGATTTGAAGGGATAAGTTGAGAGAAAAGTAGATTTGTTGAGGATTTTGAGGGATAAGTTGAGAGAATAGTGGATCTGTAATTATGACCAGTTATCTTGAATTCATGTATAAATAGGAGGGCTCTCTCCTCATTTTGGTTAGAGATCTCTCTAGTGGTTTGGAAGTAGAGAATAGTTTAGAGTTAGTCATAGAATGGATTTTTCATTGTTATGTAATGGAGATGATGCTTAATGCAAATCCTTTTATTCTCCCATGTTAGTTTCAGTTTCTTTCTTATGAATTGTTAATATAGATTTTCAGTTATGTCTTGCTTATGAATTGATAGTATAGATTTATCGTGAGCTCACATCTATAATTTTAGTCTTTCTTTACCAAGTTAATTTATGGAATTTCATGTTTTATGCAATTAGATTTATTTCACGCAATTTCCTGCTTTCTTAGATTAGATTTATTTTCATGTTATTTCTTGCTTTTGCAAGCTTAATTCAATTTCAGTCACCTAGATTAAGTTATCAATACTCTACCCCTACATATATTTTGTCTGTACCTCACAAGTTTACGCTCTCTCCGGGTTGACAATTAAATCGTTGGATATATGTTATAAAATTTGTAAATATTTTTCCCCAACAATCCTTCTCCTGGTTGGGATAATATCATTCCCAGTGCTACTGACAAAGCATTGACATGGACATGGAACTCCTTCGTCCAATCTGGAAAAACTAATATCGGTGTTGCGACCATTTTTGCTCAATATGTTGAGACTCTTCTTGCACTCGTCGTTCCATTCGAACTTCACATATGTTTTTAGTAACTTATCCATTGGCATCATGATCGTCACATGTCCCCTTATAAAATTCATGTAGGATCCTTTGTGGACCAATGTGGCCCATAGTTTCTTCATTATCATTGGTGCTGGTAGGTCGACAATGATCGCAATCTTGGTTGGGTCTACCAACATGCCTTCCTTGCATACGATGTGTCCCAATAGGATTCCAAATGGTGCACAAGAGATGCATTTCTTTAGATTCAATGAAACCTGATGATTTTGACATCTTTCCAGCATCAATTGAAGGTTTGCGGTATGGTCTTTTACCAAGCCATATACGGCCCAATTGTTGATATAGACTGCTAAGAACTAATGAATGAAATATTTAAATGCAACAACAACTAACCTTTAAAATATTGTTGGAGCATTCTTAAGACCGAAAGGAATTACCGTGTACTGAAAACATCCCCATTTTGTTATGAATATGGTTTTGTGTCGATCTTCCTTCGCAATCCTTATCTGGTGATATCCTGAAAATCCATTGGTGGATGAGTAGACTTCTTGTCCTCCTACCCCTTTCAGTACTTCATTGGTAAATGGCATGGGAAATAGATCATGAAGAATTGCATAATTTAATTTCCTCATATCGACGCATATTCAGATTTCCCCAGTATTTTTGTCCTGAACAACCATCAAGCTAATCCATTCTCATTCTTTGACAGGTTCAATAATCCATCCATCCATCATACGCTCTAGTTCGGCCTTTACACACTCTTTGTATCTTGGATTCAATCTATATGGTCGCTGCTTTACTGGTTTCACATAAGGTTTTAGAGGGATCTTCATTTCTCCCAAATCCCCTAAAATGGCTTTCATCTCAAGAAATTTTGTCGAAAACATGTCCTGAAACTCATGTAGTAGGTCGGTGACCTTCCCCATTGTTGAACTATCACAATAGTCTCCAATACTAGCAAACTTTGGACTTTCCATTGTCCCAATATTGACCTTCTTTATCTTCAGTGGTTGCTTGAATTTGTCGAATGGTATTTCTGGTGCTTCGATGTCGCAGCTTCCTTTTGATTCTAGGATGTATACAGCTCTTGGATCGTCCTCGTCATCAAGCTCTCCCAACACGTTGTAACACTCTATCATCATCTATGGTGCTGGTGTCCATTGTAGCCATGTTGGTTTTTCAGTCAGAGCTATCTCTAGCAGTTTGTAGTGGATGTCCTATAACGCACTATGGATGATCGGATTTTTCTCCATGAAAGTGAAAGTAAGGCTGAAGCTAATGGTCAGTTTATCCGATGTTGTCGTTTCTTGTCACAATTCTATAGAGACATACCAGCTTCATGGTGTTTCATCTAGTATATGGATGAACATGTGATCACATTCCTCCTTTGGTTTCGTTTTCCATTCTATTTGGCATGTTATCAGGTGATCGTCCGAATCACTTTTTCCATCGTATTTCTTAACTTTGTAGTTTTCTTCCCCCCTTAATCAAACTTCCATCCATTATCAACATATTTTCCAGTTTTCTATTGATATTTTTTGCACAACCCACCATCTTACTGGGGTATCCTTAATTGCTTCTTCTAGTGCCAACAAGTGTTGCGGTTCTGGTACTCTATCTTTGAATTCACCGATGAAGGCTACCAAGTTAGGTTACATCCTTCGTATGTTGGTAGATCGTATACTTTTGTCGCTACCCATCTCATTGACTGAGTAATTCGTCTGCATTTTCTAAGTGATACTCCATGCAACCGGTTGTGTTAATTTCCTAGTGTTTCGTGATAGTCTAAAGACGTGGAGCTGATACTACGCCATCCCAATTCCCTGTCAGAAGTAGGATTTATGTAGTCTTCATAGACATTGTAGGCATAATCCCAGCCTCCTATAAATTCATCTTTTATTGTTTCAACATATCATTGTCTTTTGAGGGGGTCCAATGGGGCAATGACCCTCATGTCACTATTTCAAACGGCATAGTTCTTTTCTTGAAATTGATAGCTGCTAGGTTTTCCATCGCCCAGCTGATTCCCAACAGCATCGGGTATGGGCTGGCATCGTCGACTATCTATATAACATAGAAACATATGCATTTATTCAATCCTTATACAGCTTTGATCGGTACATGAGGCACTCGTCCAATCAGTGAAACTTTGGCCTGATTTTCCATACGAAATTGTACTTGTGACCAAACTAGCTTCAGTTTCACTATCACTTCCCACGTCTATTTGGTTAGGATGTTCACATCCAACCCTAGATCCAATATGATGGCTCTACCTCATATTCACTAATATGGGCATTCATTCTCATTTCTCTTCCTGTTTTCCTCTTCTGCAACTAGTTGAGAGGGTGATTTTGGCATCCCTCTTCTTATCGATACAAGATGTTGGCTTTCTTCTAACATGCCATGATCCTTGGCTAATGTTATATATCTTTGTAGAAAAGTTTTGAGAGTACTAACCTTCCCTTGTGATCTTGGTGAGTTTGTCGAATAAAAAATCAATGTCATTTCATAAACAGGTAACTTACCATTTCTCTTGATCAGTGCATCTCATGCATTGAAGAAGGTTTCTTTTTTGGCTCCTACATCAAATTTTTCTTTCTTCTGAGATATAGGCCAGAAATTTGGTAGTGGCATGTCTTCTCCTGTCGTAGCTCCTCCTCTTGTCACTACAGTGACATTTTCTAGTTTATTCCTTATTTCAGCCGATATCTTCTGCACATTTGGACCAGGATTTTGAGTATGATTTGTATTATGGTTCGGTTGCGGCTGTTGTGCATTATTATCCTTCCATTTCACAATTAGATGCGGGAAGTATTCAACTGTGTGATCAGTTGCGTGACTGTAATTACACTAAGATTGTATATTCGAACAATCCCCTTAATAGTGTCCTACCACTACACAAGTGTAATAGGTAACCGGTCCTTGACATCGATCGAAAGTTCCTTCGCAACCAAAGCCTCCATTTTGGCCATCATGGAATCCTCCTCAAAACCCTCCTTGTTGCTGATACAGTGGTTGGTTGTACTATGGTTGATTGAATTGTTGTTGTTATTGATTATATTGTAGTTGTGACTGATTATGTTATGGTTGAGATTAATTATACTGCAGTTGCGGTTGATAATTTTGCGGTTGTGATTGAGTTCTCTGTAATGGTTGTTGCTCTTCTCCTTTCATACAGTATGTATCCATAGTTATATCTTGGAGAAAATTATAAGCTCATCTATCTTTTTCTTTATGACCTATTGACCGACATAAAGTGTAGAAAATATTGGCTGGATTCGACACAACTTTCTGTAAGTATACGTATTCTTCTGACTGATGTCCTCTTGTTTTACAAATTCAGCACAAGGGAATTCCTCCTCGACTCAATGGATTTGGCGCCCCAGACTGCAAGTATTTGCGAAATTTGGGACACTGATCCTTTTGATTTCCTTCAAAACGACATCGAATGCACCATATATCTTCATGGACCTCTTTCCCCTTCTTAATATCCTGCAACTAGATGGTAAGGTTTTCCAACTATGGCTAGATCTGGCTTATGCCAATCCCTATTTCACTAACTGGTGAAGCCTCCAGTTTCATCGTCATTTCCAAGGCTTACACTTGAGATCTGATCTTCTATTGCATTAACAGCATGTGGATGTGAGGTGCCAAGGCCACAATGAACCATTTTTTATGTTATACGTCACTCATTATGAAGCTAACCTTGGCCATTAGGGTTTTGAATCTCTGATCGAAATCCCACATCGATTTGTTGGGGAATTGCTTTATTTATTTTAACTCTATAATATATTGTGATTCCAACTTCATTTTCTTAAATTCATCAATCAATCTCATCTTGATTTCCACTAGGGTCTTCTATGAATGCCTTGTTGGTACTTGCACAAATTTCATATACCAATCCAACACCCAACCTCTAAAGGTTGTCGCCAGTTTTCCTTTCTTAATATCCTCATCTTGGACTTGTTTCACTGTCCATACTGCTTCACATAAGAACCAGTATTGTTGTGGGTCCTCGGTCCCGTTTCCTTGGAACAAAGGTAGCTTTATGTCGTCAACCGCCATCCTGGGTTTTCTATCAGTATTTGTCGATCTACTACTATTACTACTGTGCTAACACTCAGGACAACCCTGCAAGAAATTTTGTTTCTTAATGCCAAGTTTGGCACGGTGCGTGGGGTCATACATATGTTATATCTATGGGTTGGTCCTTCTTTAGATTCAGGGGTAGCATGGTCCTTCCCTTCATCACTATAGGGTCGCTTGGTCCTTTGTGGTCATGTTTCACAGTTATTTTTTCCTATCGCACTAGGACTCTCTTCCTCAGTCCTCCTTCTCTTCTCTGGTCATAACCTCACCCCACTTTGCAGGTGACCACACTCTCTAGTCACTAACTCTAAAATAGCTAATAAGTGTTGGCTAATAATGGGGACGATTCATGGTATTATGTTTCATGGGGTTGTAACATCACAAACTTGTGAGGCATAATACCACGAGTCATCACTGTTTCTTGGCTGAACACTTGTTGTCTTTTGTGAGATATAGTTCATGTGGATAGAGTTCTTGAACTCTATCCTCATGGACAGTTGCTTTCTAATATAAGGTTTCTATAATAAAACACCTTAAAGAAGAAATCCATAACATTTGGCAGAATTCTGGAAAACCCCTGTTGTCGCTACAATTTGGAAAATACTAGGTTAGGTTCAAGTTTCTTTCTAACCTAGAGCTTTTATAATGATCTTCAATGATCTTCTATAAACCTCCCTTAAGCATTGCATTTGGCTAAAGTTGGCTTAATAGCTTATTTGGGAACCGGTTGTTGAGATAACTCACATAAAAACAATCAAACCAATTTGAATGCGAACCAAAATTTGATGGGTTCATCCACTATTTGTAACGCTCAGACTAGCCAGACTTCAGAATCCATATCATCCAATATGGGTCAAATGCGGGTTAGCTGAAACTATCAAATTGGGTCTGTCATTAGCTAATCAATGTAAATGCATGCATAGTGAAAAAAGCCATGTTTGAAAACTGATAAGGACGGATTGAAGTTGGTGAAGAAGCAGGCATTATAGACAGAGACCCTTTGGGTTGTTAGTTATGAAAGAACCCATTCTCCTATTATATTACCTCATCCAAAGAATCTAAATTATATGGTCCATATTGTTGAGATTCTGATGAGGAATATTTTGTAGGCAAACCCTTGTTTGATGATGAGATGGAAAATGCATGCATTTATCCATTTCATGAAGAGTTGGATGTTATATTTGAAATCAATAATCATAGGCCCCATATATGATTCATCTAGTGAAGCATCTAATGAGGAACCTAAATATTTGGAACCTATAGAGAAGCCAAGCATCCACTCTACAGGATCTCTAGGAACTAACATCATTATATCTATACTCATTCGATTTCCTACAAAGTGTTGTAGCTTGCTTAGTGCTCCTCTATGTTTGTCATTTAGGTTCAACTTAACAGTGAAATCAACAAGTCAAGGAAAATATTTCTAGTACATCTCCTTGGTCTATTATAGTCCAAGCGTTAGCATATTCAATGGCTTTCCCTCATGTTGGTAATCCATGTGTTTCCCCTATCCAGTGGACAACCCCCCTGTTGTATATGCTATCCATTCAATTTGATGCATAGCTCGGATACATATAGACATGGATGATCTAAATGACACGAAGAAAAATCCAATCATCCATAAACCGAGTTAGATCAATTTTGGAAACCGAGTGGTTAATCGAGTTCATTCCAACATTGACAAACCCTTCATAATCATATCGGGGTGGGGGATTCATCTCATTCAAGTCAGATTTCTAATTGTTGTAACAAAATCTTGGCGTGTAATAAAGAGTGGGAAATATTTATGAAGGTAAACCACTACTCTATTTGGGTCGAGTATTCACATAGAACTGCTCCCTACTCCCTTGCAGCTCCGATGATGGGTGGGCTACGTTGAGCCAAGAGATAATGTTGCCCCTAGATCTCATCTATCCTAATGTAATGTGGCAATCTAGGGCATCTAAAAATTCAGTTTGGAATACCCAAAAAACATCACAGAGACGTTATGAGACTTTGCTACTGATCTATGGCTTGGAGCCGGATGTTCGCTCTTTTTTTTGGACAGTATTGATTTCTATGTTTGTGAACTGTTGGATATGACAGTTGGATGATATTTACATTACTATTCTGCTGACTATATGGGTTGTTTAATCTTTTCATTCTCATGGAACGAACTTGGTACCATGAACTCTGTTTCTATTTTTGTGGATAGATAGGGTGATTTATCATCCGATGAATGGGTTTGGGCAGTGTTTATAGACTTTTGTTTTGTACGGGATTTGAACTATGGTTACAAATATGCATTGCATATCTACAAAATCTAATTTTGTCTCTCTACGGATGAAATAAAATTATGCTTTTTTTCTTTGAAAAAAAAAATCAAACATCACAGCACTATATGAGCCATACCTTTCGATGAAATTTGCCTAGAAGAAGCAAGATTACGAGCATGTTGTTTACTTACTTACGAGCATATTGATCGAGCCATGTTCTAAGACAACACTCATTAAATAAATATTCTAAGGCCAGAAGTCCAGGCTTCAGTTCCGCATGTAAAGGAACAGAATGACCAATAGGGGTGCTGATGGTAAACCCCAACCCTGGTTATTGTGAAACGGGTTTATGAGTTTGAGGTGCCAGAGCAGCTTGCCAAAGTGAGTGGTTGATGGTATGAAATTATATATCATAGGGTCCCCTCCTCCTTAAGGAAAGTCAATATTGGACCGCTATTTTTGAGATCAACAGAAAGGAGCAAACATCACAGCACACACAAAAAACCCTTATCACAGCATGCCCAAAAAAAGGAGGTCCTGATGCTTACCCGTTGAGCCATGAGCTCCAAATAGAAACCGTGAACTCCAAAACGTGAACCGTGTGCTCCAAATTTGAACCATGAGCTCCAATTCTGAACCCTGAGCTCCACCGAAGCTACTCCCAAATTCACAAAAACCTCCAAATTGCATAGAACTGTCCAAAACGAGTCACGACAATGTCCAAATAGACTATTCATTTTTTATTATATATTATTATATATTATTATATATTATATGTATTTTATTTTTATTATATATTATTTTATATTATCTGTATTTTATTTTTATTATATGTTATTTTATATTATATAAATTTCCATAATAGTATTTTTTCATTAGGTATAGTATTTTTAACTTAGCTATATGTATTTTTTAGTATATGTATTTTTAACTTAGGAATAGTATTTTTTATTATAATATGATGATGATGATGGCAATCTCACCTAATCCCTACAACGAAACCCCTGAAGATGAAGATGATGATGGCGATCTCACGCAATCCCTACAATCTCACCTAATCATTATCGTTATGTTGATCATCATCGTCTTCATCATCATGATCATTATCATCATTGTCGTCATCATCATCGTCATCATTGTCGTCGTCATATTCAACATCGTGGTCTTCATTATTATGACCCTCATCATCATCATCATCGTTGTCGTCGTCTTCATCATCATGATGATGGTAATGGTGACGATGACGACAACGACGACGATGATGATGATGATGGCAATGATCACCATCATCACCATCATCATCATCGCCGTCGTCGTCATCGTCTTCAACATCGTTATCTTCATTATCAGGACCCTCATCATCATCATCAACGTTTTCATCATCATCATCGTCATCTTCATCATCATCGTCATGACCCTCATCGTCATCATCGTCATCACCACCATCATCGTCATCCTCATGGTGATGATGGTGATGGCGATGATGACTGTGATGATGATGATGATGATGATGATGGCAATGTTGATGATCACCATCATCTTCATCAATGTCATCATCATCATAAGTAAAACTTAGTTTACTTCAAATATTAATTTTCTAAAAAAAATGCATAATACTGGCAAACCTAATTTCAATCAGAAAGTGATGAGAAGGAAATTGTTTGATATAGCCAATAAAATGAAAGGAATTTTTTGTATCCTTGAAATACTTCTTATATCTATTAGATTCCTCGACTTCTAGAACTATGGGTCCCAAATATATGTTCAATAGAGAGATGCAAACCTAAGAGGAAGAAAAACATCCCAACTTGAATAAATAACCTTCACATTAATGAGGGAAGAACCATCTACATAATGACACATCCCTTTCTTAGATGAATGAAAATATAGCTTTGAAGGATGATTGAAAAGTTGAGCATGTGAGCATGGTGATGATGATGATGATGATGTTGATGATGATGATTATGATTATGATGTTGATGTTGATGATGACAATGATGGTGATGTTGATGATGATGATGATGATGTTGATGATGTTGTTGATGATCATGATGATCATGATGACGACGATGACAATGATGATGATGATGATCCAGATGATGATTATCATCATCATGAGGATGACGATGATAAAGATGACGATGATGATGAAGATGATAATGATGATGATGATGATGATGTTGATGATGATGATGATGATTATGATTTGATGTCGACGACGACAATGATGTTGATGATGATTATCATCATCATGAGGATGGAGATGATAATGATGACGATGATGATGAAGATGATGATGATGATGTTGATGATGATGGTGATGATTATGATGTTGATGAAGACGATGACAATGATGATGTCAACGATGATGATGATGTAGATGATGATTATGATGCTGATGAAGACGATGATTATGATTATGACAATGATCATGATTATGGTGATGATGATGATCTTGATGATGATTATGATGATTATCATCATCATCATCATCATCATCATCATCATCATGTTGATCATGACGACTATGATGATGATGACGATGATGATGAAGATGATGATGATGATGATGATGACGATGATCATGAGGATAACGACGATGATGATGACAGTGATGATGACAGTGATGATGATGTTGATGATGATTATAATCATCAAGAGGAAGATGGTGATGATGATGATGAAGATGATGTGCATGTTGATGATGATCATGAAGACAACAATGATGAGGATTGCCTTATGATGATGACGATGAAGATGATGATGTGTGATGATGACAACGACGACGATGAAGATGATGATGTGTGATGATGATGACGATGATGATGAAGACCATGATGATGATGGTGATGACGATGAAGACGATGATGATGAAGATGTTGATGATGATGATGATGATTATGATGTTGATGTCGACGATGAAAATGATGAAGAAGATGTGCATGGTGATGATGATCATGAAGACAACGATGATGAAGATGACGATGATGACGATTTCCTTATGATGATGATGATGAAGATGATGATGTGTGATGATGATGACGACGACGATGAAGATGATGCTGTGTGATGATGACGACGACGATGATGAAGACCATGATGATGATGATGATGATGACGATGAAGACGATGATGATGAATATGTTGATGATGATGATGATGATGATTATGATGTTGATGTCTACGATGAAAATGATGAAGAAGATGCACATGGTGATGATGATCATGAAGACAATGATGATGAAGATGACGATGATGACAATTGCCTTATGATGATGACAATGAAGATTATGATGTGTGATGATGACGACGACGACGATGAAGATGATGATGTGTGATGATGACGACGATAATGATGAAGACCATGATGATGATGATGACGATGAAGACGATGATGATGAATATGTTGATGATGATGATGATTATGATTATGATGTTGATGTCTACGATGAAAATGATGAAGATGATGTGCATGGTGATGATGATCATGAAGACAATGATGATGAAGATATTGACGATTTCCTTATGATGATGAAGATGATGTGTGATGATGACGACGACGACGATGAAGATGATGATGTGTGATGATGACGATGATGATGATGATGATGATGATGAAGACGATGATTATGAATATGTTGATGATGATGATGATGATTATGATGTTGATGTCGACGATGAAAATGATGATGATGATGATGATGACGATGATGATGATGATGATGATGATGATGATGACGACGATGATGAAGATCATGATGTTGATGTCGACGATGACAATGATGATGATGATGATTATCATCATCAAGAGGATGATGATGATAATTATGATGATGATGATGAAGATGATGATGATGATGTTGATGATGATGGTGATGATTATGATGTTGATGAAGATGATGACAATGATGATGTCGATGATGACAATGATGATGATGATGATGTTGATGATGATGATGATGACTATGATGCTAATGAAGACGATGATTATGATTATGACGATGATCATGATTATGATGATGATCTTGATCTTGATGATGACGATGATGATGATGGTGTTGATCATGACGACGACAATGATGATGATGACGATGATGAAGAAGATGATGATGATGTGTGATGATGACGACAATGACGATGAAGATGATGATGTCTGATGATGATGACGATGATGATGATGATGATAATGAAGATGATGATGATGATGATTATGATGTTGATGTCGACGATGAAAATGATGATGATGATGATGATGAAGACAATGAGGATGATGATGATGATGACGATGATGATGATGATGACGATGATGAAGATGATGGTGATGATGTTAGTAACTCTTTTTTTTTTAAATAAGATAAAATAATAGTTCTAATTAAATATTTACCTTTCAATATATTTCATCATCTTCTTCATCCATGTCAGTGTCTTCTTCATCCATGTCATCATCTTATCATCAGATACATAGTCAACATTGTAAGGATTGGCCATATCATCATCGTCATCATCATTAGTTACGCTCATTGTGTCATCGTTGGAATAATCTTCATCGGCATTGTCTGCTACATCATCTGATTCAACTATTTCTTGGACATCCTCTGTTGGATCATCATCGTCAGCTAACTCAATTTGATCATGCTCTTCGTCATCATATTATTCTTCCAGAGAACCCTCTTCATTAACATCATCTAGGTTATACTTTACCGGCCTTCCCCTTGGATCGTGCCTCACAACAAACGACTAGCCCTCTTTACCTAGAACCTCTGAGTAAAATACTTGTTCACATTGGCTTCGAAGAACATAGGGCTCTATTCCTGGCTCAAACAACCTTGTGTTTACCATGGTAAATCTAGTATCATGTTCAATAATAGTTCTATCAGGATCACATTGATTCAATCGTAACCTATACCATTTGACAACGAATAGAACTACCTTAAAGGATTTAAAGTCACACTGTATAATATCTTCCAAATACCCATAGTATCGATTTTCTGAGACTTATGGATATCTGTCAGTTCTAGATGAAACATTGGTAACCTCAAAGACAACCGAAACCCCGGAACCTGATGTTTTCTTTGTTTCATCCAATTTTTTGATCCGATATCTAAGTCCATTGTAGACCATAGCATTATGGTGTTTTACCTGCAATAAGCAATACACGAAAAGTTACACAACCATTCAGTCCTTATGCAACAATACATGGAAAATAAGAACATGTACGTCAAAAAGTAATTTGCAAAATAAAAGATTTGGAGGGATATTTGATTAATTATATGCTTGCCATTTTATCTTTTACACCATATGCCAAATCAATTTCCCTTTCTATTAGATTGTTATCTCCATTGTGTTGTGCTGCTTTTACCAATGAAACCACACCTTCCCATGATATTCCATGACCCGATTGAAATCGTTCAATCCATACCTTCATCTAGTCAAGATTGTTTGTGATGTATAAATGAATTGCATCCCATTCTCGACCAACTGTTTAATGACAATAAACATTAAAATGAAAGAAAGGTGTAAATATCCTGAACAAAGACGTATATGCTCTTAATTGAAGCAATTATGACTAGAAAATACAATTAGAATATGAAGGATATAATAAACATCCACTAGCTAATAATTACCTTTCAGCTTCCTCAATCTACCTTTCCCCTTCAGTTGCTCCCCTTCAAATTTTTTATTGGAGTCTGGATCACAAATGCGACGTAAATTGAGCTTTGATGCTAAAATAGGAAGATATTCACTAACATACAACATGTTTTGGTGTACCATATATCCTTCCATCATAGAACCCTCTGCTTGTGCTCGCTGTCTCACCAAACCCTTCATAAATTTTAAGTGCCTCTCAACCATCCACATGGACCTTGAGTGCACAGGTCCACACAACTCAATCTCCTCAACTTGGTGTATGAGGTAGTGTTCCTGTGCATTGAAAAATGCTGATGGTAGATGCTTCTGCATTTCACACATGAGACGAGGAATTTCTCTCCTCCAATACTTTATATCTTCTTTATGGATTCCTTTAGATGTCAACCATCTACAAGTGATGCAAACCAATAATGATATTTAACAAAAATAAACATTAAATTACAATATATGCTGAAATAGTGCACAAAAATATATATATATATATATAAATTATTATATGGAGAATTAAAGAAACACTAAGCACATGCAAGTAATCACTAGTTACCTCATGTATTTACCAAGATTATATATAACTTGTTTGACATTGTTGTCGAAGTTGTCCGGGAGAGAGAGAGGTAGAACATACTGTATCAATATACAAACCACGCCATTTATTAAACAAAGAGTATACAAACAAGAAAAAATTATATGGACATAACAATAATAGTTACCTTGATGAAGACATGCCAATCATGTGTTTGGACCCCCGCAAAATCACCTTTTTAGTTATGATATTCTTCAAGTTTGCACAAAATCCGATAGGAAATTTAATTTTCTACATTACTTCTTTGACAACATTGCTTTGTTGCTCTGTAAACATCCATGGAATTGAGTTTATATTAACTTGTTCTCCGTTGGTATGAAATTGGATGACGTCTTTCATTGCATGGTTACTTTCTTGAATGTCTTTGCACACTTTCACAACTTTATCTTTCTCCCTCCTTAGCTCTAGTAGTTGCCATAAGGTTTCAGTAACATTCTTTCCAATATGCATTGTATCAAACAAATGAGCAATTTGTCGGTGCTCATAGTAGGGAAACCTGCTGAATTGAATAGGATAACTTTTCATTCCTCGTGGAAGACCATTAATGCCTTCATGATCACGATGGACATCATGAATATTAGTTTATAATTAATAAATTACATCATAAATAAAATATGGCCACTACAGTAAACAACTCACAATAAAAATTAAAATACATAACAATTCATATACGATGATCCATACGTACCATGATGACGATTTCTATTGTATTGCATCTTCCAAAGGTGAGGTGTCATTCTCCGTGGTTTTAATTCAATCTCCTGCTTCCCATTGAAAATATTTCTTTCAGTTGTTCTATACCTGTGATTCTTAGAGAGGAAATGCCTATACTCATCGTGACACCTCCTTTCTTAAGCTTTTTGAACAACGAGATTTTATCTTAGGACCACAAACTGGACATGCAAATTTACCCTTTGTCTAAAGACCTACAATATTTAGATATGGAATATCTATGTCAAATATATTCATATATAAAATATTCTAACTACTTGATATCATTAAATGTAATTAAAGTGGAACTTAAAATTACAAACCACAAAATGAAGTTAAGCTAGGGGCATTGTGTATTTTCCATACAACCATTGCATGGAATTGAAATTGCTTTTGTTGTATTGGTCTAGATACGTCATACATATTTATGCCATTCCATAACTTCAGTAGCTCATCTATAAGAGGTTCGATGTATACATCCATATCTTTGACTTGGAACTTACCTGATTCATAATTTGAAGTACATATAAAATATATCATTATGAGAACCATTAAGATATATAAACCATGTAGAAGAGTAAAATAATAGATATATATATGAAATTAAGATACATATTACAACAAATGAGATGCCACAACTACATTATAAATAAAATAGTTTTCGTCAAAAAAACCTAGAATAATCATCGACAACATTATGTGCTCCCTCTTTATTGACAACCATGGAGGAATGTTATTGTTGATAACAAAAAATAGGCCACATCGTGTAAATGGATTTCATCTGTGCAAATGGATTAACACCATCTGCTACCAAAGAAATCCTAAGATTACATGGTTCTTCTTTAAACTGAGGCAACTTTTCCTCCATATCTCTAAAAGCAGTACCATCTACAGGCATTTGGATAACATCATCTTGACTTCTATTCCTGGCATGGTAATCCATAAATTGCACTATGTTTTTGCACCTGAACAGTTGTTGTAAATGTGGAATGATGGGAATATAACGAAGAACCTTATGAGGCACCTTTTTTGTTACTTTATCTGTACGATATCTACTTACATGACATTCCGGACATTTTGTTGCAAATTCATGTTGATTATAATATATAACATGGTCATCAGGGCATGCATGAATTGCTTCATAATGCATTCCAATCTCTTTCATGATGGAAGATAAATCTCGATATGTGCGAGGTAAAATATTTGATGGTGGTAACAAAAATTCAGCTATCAAGCTACGAAAAAATTTAAAAAATTGTTAATGTAATAAATAAATAATATTAACGAAACACGCTTCTTCCGTACGATGATCAATAATGAGTTAACAATACAATTATTAGAGGAATACAAATAAACTTTATCACAATCCTATATATGTGATGGATTATTTTAGATACCTTAGCATTCATGTGATTGCAATGTTTGAAAGACCATTCATAACCTTCAAGTTCATTATCAACAATATAGTAGAGAGAAGATTTGTTTTGGAGCCTTCATAAAGGGGTTCATATGCCTTATCGAGAAGAGGTATATCATGAACATCATCAAAGTCATCATCATTTTCATTATCAGCATCATCATCATCATCCATTCTAACATTAAATGAATCATGGATCAATGTATTTGTACCATCATCTTCAATTACATGATCGGCATGATCATCTTGTTCAATATGATCATTCACTTGTTCTGCATTAAACATACACGCTCCATGATCCTGATCCTGAACTTGTTTTGAAAGCACTTCCTCTGGACGATATGCTGTAGGGTGTCTTTCCTTTAATATAAATACATGGAAACATCAATAGATATACATTAATATATGAAAAAAAAATACATACAATTACCAAAAAAACGAATATAATAAACTTTATAATGCTAAACCTACAAATGGACGATATTTGTTCCCCCCCTTAGCGTGTCCATGTCCCCTACAATGTTTTGTGGCTATTGAGATCAATATTCTTCTCCTCTTAAATCCCCTGCATTGAGTACACAGACAATAACATTTTCCATCACCCCTTCGTTTCGCTCCATCCCATAGTCTAGCAAGCAATTGTCGGTTGTCTTCGTTTGGATCCGGAATATTTAATCTATTTGACATTTTGTCACAAAATTCATTAATCAATATAACCAGTTGTCTTAAAAAATCAAGTTCCACGCATCAATAGTTTGTCAAACAGAGAGAATCCAAAAGAATAAAAAATTCCGGGCAAAGTGTCTATCGATGAAAAAAAAAAATTCCCACAACCGCCCGTTGAAGAATAAAACAATTCATGAAAACATCCGTCAAGGAACAAATAATTTTCGCAAATCATCTATCGCTTCTACAACAAACATGTCAAAATGTTTAAAACAATTTATATTTATAATGGACATGCATCGGATATTCGACACCCTGAACATAGTTACCGTTGAAAATATGGGACCATAAATTTAAAATCATGTGTAAACCTTACAATTTAAAAAAAAAAAACCTACAGAGAGTGTCAGTTATCCGACACACTGGTGTCGGATATACAACACCCAACCATCAGAGATCCAGCACTGAAGGGTTAGATCTTCGACTCCAGTGTGTCAGATAACCGATGCCAGTGTGTTGGATATTCGATGGATATATAAATATTTTTTTTATCGGCATTCTTTTCAGTGATTATTGTCCGACACATCCGTGCGAAATGTCTGATGACGTCGGATTTCGGGTTCAAATCCTATTGTGAGAGCATCATGGCTATAATTGTAGAAAATAAGCCAACTTTGTTGTTGTCGTGAACATTTGTTCATGAGCCTCTAAGGTATACAAAGACTCACGTATATCCCTAGTTATTGATAGTATATAAGATTCTAAGCTACCCTCCTTCATATTCATAACTCATAAAGTTAGGGGCTTAGGATTTATTTCATGCACTAGCTCATCCATTAGTCATAATTTCCAACTAGGGTGAGGATATTTTTAATTTCCTACTAAATTCCCTAAAAATCACATTTCAAACATATCATAATTAGCTTTAACAACATTGTAATCTTTCTTAAGCTTCCCCCTCTCTAATCTTTACATCATGCTTCATGTTTCATAATGTCCTCGCATTATGTGTTAGGGTTGAAGGCCTACCTTGGCTCCATCTTGTTTCATTTTCACTATGTATTAATTATGTTCTTGTATTCATACTTGTATATGTAGATTTAAAAAATAAGGAATATTACCAAAATAAGATATTAAATATGGAACTCTATGAATACTAGTAATAGAGTTGTTTTTCACATATTGGGTATAAGTACATTTGGTGCATGTTATTATTTTGATTCTCTGGTGTGTGAAATGTGCAATTACATTTCTTCATATGTACAACTTAGGAACACAAAAAAACCTTCAGTCGCCCACCTTCCCTAGCAACGACCTTTATAAATGGACAAGGGAGACATTTTGGGGGGAGGCTCTACAAAAACGTTCATTAGAAGGTGTTGTTCTCGTAATGTTTACATTAGAAGGTTTTGCTCTCGTAATGTTTACATAACCATGAAAAATGTTGTTGGAACCATGAACATTCAATGGTGGAACCATGAAAAATGTAGCAATGGATACGCAATCATGAACAATGTTGGTGGAACCATGAAGAATGCAAAACATTTGGAGCTATATGGGTGGAATTGTGAAGAGTGAGTAATATATATAGAACCACGAGCACTATTTATGGAACCATGAACAAAATTGGTAGTGCAACCATGAGAAATTCCAATGGAACCATGAGTTTTTAAGGAACCATGAACAACATTGGTAAAACCATGAACATGATTTTGTGGAAGCATGAACATTATTGGTGAAACCGTTGAACATTGCTTGTGGAACCATGAACAAAGTTGGTGGAACCATAAATATAAGTTGGTGGAGTTGTGAACATTTGGTTCAACTTTGAACATAAGTTGTTGGAACTATAAACAATTGGTTTAATTGTGAACGTAACTAACTGTTGGAACCATAACATTAGGTGATGGAACTAGGAGCAATGTTGGTGGAACCATGCTTATGAAATGTTGTCGATGGGACTGTGAACATAATGGTGGAACCATGACCATTACTTATGTAACTTTGAACAAAGTTGGTGGAACTGTGTATATTTAATGGTGGAAACTTGATCAAAGTAGGTGAAATTGGGAGAATTTACAAAACCATGGACAATGTTAGTGGAACCATAAAAAATTGGTAGTGGAACCATGAGAAATGTAGCAATGCATATGAAACCATGAACAATGTTGGTGAAACAATGAAATTGCATAACATTTGGTGGTATACATGTTGAACTATGAATAACAAGTCATGCATATAGAACCACGAGAGCTATTTATGGAACCATGAACAAATTCAGTGGACTCACCACGAACATTTAACAATGGAACAATGAGCAATGCTTATAAAACTATGACCGATGTTTACAAAACAGTGAATAATTATTGATGAAAATGCATATATAGTTCAAATGTGTACAATGTCGATGGAACCGTTAACATTTAGTGTTGGAATCATGGTTAGTGTTTATGGAGCTGTTGAGGCCTGGAAATTCGCAGGCGGCAACAGTAAGGGATTCTCCCCAATCAACGTTCCCAACTAGCCCGTTGATTGTTTGGTATAGGGAATCCGTCCGATTTACGGTCCGCCTACCGTAGGTCAAGGAACAAAACTAAGGCTTTAGCGGTTGTGGCCCGGCCCACCGAGTTTTTGTATTTTGACTTAAATAAATGATATGCAAGTGCCTAACTAAATGCAGGGTGATCAAGCTGCAAGGAGCGGTCACAAAGTGATGCATAGGTTCTTACCTCTCGTCTTGCGCTCGCGAGCAACCCAAACCAGATACAAAAGAAATAAGCTAACTATCTACACTATCCCTAGGGAGCAAGGTTATCATTTTGGGTGAGTAATACACTTTCACATACATAAAGAAGAATCACAGGTAGCTGATACTTATTCTAAAGCACACGAACACTTACAGATACTCAAATAACCAGATAGCCGATCATTTTATAACAACATCTATTACTCACAGCGAAAAAGTATCCAGAAATTACTGAAGAACATTTAGCAAGAACATAGGTTCAGAATATCGAATACTCTTACAGTAAATGAAACACAGCTGAAAACGAAATAGTTCCTCTTCAGCATTATTCATTGAGTTTACATTGATACATTTCGCTTTTCACTCTCTCCAACAAGTAAAAATTGCATTCCTATGCAAAACGAAGTAGTTCATCTTACAAGTAAACAAATACAAAGTTTTCCAGGGAAAAAGCCATTTTTCAGTCCTCCCTCCCTCTATTTAAACTACCCCCGTTGCCACCCAAACGTGTGACTTTTCAGTATCTTCAACGATTCCGCTTCTTGTTCTGGCCGCTGCATTTTTCCAATCATTCTCTATGAGCGTTTTATCTTCTAACCAGTAACAGATGAGTCTTCCTCTGTCCGTTCCTCCTTCGTTTGCTCGCTTTGTCCTTTTCTACGTTTTGCCTTCCTTGTGATCGTGTCGGTTCTGGTCTGACCAAGCCACGTCTTAGCCCATGGTCGCTTTAGTAGCACCGAATCCCTTCTGCAAACAATCACAATGCATTATTCGCTGCAAAGGGGAGTTTTTTAAAACATTTAACATTCTTTGCCCAGCATTGTAAATCCGCAAGAGACTAGCCATGTTCACTCGGGCAAGGTATCGATTTAAGCTTTGGGCAGGAAAAAATATAAGCGGCGGTCGACCAACTTCTGCATCGAATGAGACAAGACTTCAGGAGCCGCCACAGTGGGGAAAAATAGAGACCAGGTGAGCGGAAACATGGGCGAAAAAGGGTAGTCGGACGTCAGGGGGAAGAGTGCTTCGGGAACCAGGAGGGGTGGCTCATCCGCAACGGCGGAAAACACACTGGCAGGGGACAGGCGACGAGGTGGAAAACTCAGTTCGGGCAAGGGGAAAAACAAGGTCGGACGTCGGGTGACACTTGAGTTGGGAGCTAACTGTCTCCTCCTGGCCGCAACGACGGGCAAGCGAAAGCTTATGGACGAGCGATTTTAAACTAGATGAATCGGGCGTCGGACGGTTCAGGAAATCGGACGAAAGAAAGGTCTAGGAGCCACAACGGCGGAAGGGTCGAAACTTTGCAACGCCCGATCCAGCAGTAAAAGAGGCCTGCTTAAAGGGAAACTGAGGTATTTGAGCAGTGCTAAGGATCGGCTGTAACCAACCTCGCTTCTTTTTACAGAGGATGCGCTGAAGAACAACAAATTTTCTTCTCT
>LPNX010431134.1:519176-534610 GCA_001517045.1 Pseudotsuga menziesii | reverse complement strand
TTGTCAACTACCATTAATGAGACGATTTGGGTTGACTTTTATTATATTTTCATTAGATTTAATCTGACATGGCATATTTGTAATGTGATGTGGCTTTTTTTTTTANTTGTCAACTACCATTAATGAGACGATTTGGGTTGACTTTTATTATATTTTCATTAGATTTAATCTGACATGGCATATTTGTAATGTGATGTGGCTTTTTTTATTATTTTTCTTAGGATGCCCATTTTAGACCCCAAATTTCCTTTAATCATGTTAGAGGAAATTTGAGGTCTAAAATGGGCCTTATAAAAAACTGTGCCATGGATGAGCTGGATTGAGTTGAATTTTTAAACCAATAGAATGTCAATATCTTTGGTCAACCATTATGGTTGAGTTGGACACATAATGCTTATGTGTCATATTTTTATTTGACAATAGCTAACTCCATATCAACCTCACCTTGGTTAAGTTCTTGAAAAGATCACCTCGAAATAAGATAGATAAACTTTAACTAATAAATATAGAATATTTTATTTGATCATTGCTTCCAACTCCTTTAAAACATAACCTTCTCATTAATTAAAATTGTAGTGGAAGCATTTTGAAATACTAAAAACATTTATTAATCATTTAAAAAAAAAGAAAACTAAATAATATTTAATTTTAAATAGATTTATCCTAAAATACTAAATAAAAGATATTTAGTATTTTTAATATTATTAAATAATATTTAAAAAATAAATATATTAAATTATTACATACAAAAATAAATAAAACATTTAAAGACTAACAAAATAAAAAATAAAATCTATTTTTAATGTTACTAAAATATAATAAAATTTTATTTTACTTTTTCTCTCTCTTACCTACCTACCCATTAAATCACAAATTATTTTTATATTAATATAAAAAATAATATGAATGTACATAATTTATTTTTTATTTTATGTGAAGTAATATTTTTTATATGAATTAATATAAAATTTATATTAAAAAATAATAGTGATTTTTTTTTATTTTTTTAATACTATTATAATTATATTTTTCATTATAAATGAATATATTTGAGTTTTACATTTATAAAAATATATAAAAAGTAGTGGTCCACTCATTTAAAAAAATAATAATATAAAATTCAAAAGTTTCCTATCATTTATTATGTGTGCACAAGAATATAAATATTTCATTAATATTTTTAACCAATATCTCTTAACTCTACGTTAACTCAATATAGCTGTCAATTACCATTAATAAGACGATTTAGGTTGACTTTCATTATATTTTCATTAGATCTAATCTGACATGGCATATTTGTAATGTGATGTGGCTTTTTTTATTATTTTCCTTAGGAGGCCCATTTTAGACCCCAAATTTCCTCTAATCATATTAGAGGAAATTTGGGGTCTAAAATGGGCCTTATAAAAAACTGTGCCATGGATGAGCTGGATCGAGTTGAATTTTTAAACCAATAGAATTTCAATATCTTTGGTCAACCATTATGGTTGAGTTGGACGCATAATGCTTATGTGTCATATTTTTATTTGACAATAGTTAACTCCATATCAACCTCACCTTAGTTAAGTTCTTGAAAAGATCACCTTGAAATAAGATAGATAAACTTTAACTAATAAATATAGAATATTTTATTTGATCACTACTTCCAACTCCTCTAAAACATAATGTTCTCATTAATTAAAATTGTATTGGAAGCATTTTGAAATACTAAAAACATTTATTAATCAATTTATAAAAAAAAAGAAAACTAAATAATATTTAATTTTAAATAGACTTATCTTGAAATACTAAATAAAAGATATTTAGTATTTTTTATATTAATAAATAATATTTAAAAAATAAATATATTAAATTATTACATCCAAAAATAAATAAAACATTTAAATACTAACAAAATAAAAAATAAAATCTATTTTTAATGTTACTAAAATATAATAAAAATTTATTTTACTTTTTTTTTCTCTTACCTACCTACCCATTAAACCACAAATTTTGTTTATATTAATATAAAAAATAATATGAATATACATAATTTATTGTTTTTTTATTTTATGTGATGTAATATTTTTTATATGAATTAATTACCTACCTACCCATTAAACCACAAATTGTTTTTATATTAATATAAAAAATAATATGAATATACATAATTTATTGTTTTTTTATTTAATGCGATGTAATATTTTTTATATGAATTAATATAAAATTTATATTAAAAAATAATAGTGATTTTTGTTTTTAATACTATTATAATTATATTTTTCATTATAAATGAATATATTTGAGTTTTACATTTATAAAATATATATAAAAAGTAGTGGTCCACTCATTTAAAAAAATAATAATATAAAATTCAAAAGGTTCCTATCATTTATTATGTGTGCACAAGAATCTAAATATTTCATTAATATTTTTAACCAATATCTCTTAACTCTACGTTAACTCAATATAGTTGTCAACTACCATTAATGAGACGATTTAGGTTGACTTTCATTATATTTTCATTAGATTTAATCTGACATGACATATTTGTAATGTGATGTGGCTTTTTTTATTATTTTCCTTAGGAGGCCCATTTTAGACCCCAAATTTCCTCTAAGTTTGGTGCAATTGATGTCTTACTAAAATCCATTCATAACTTCTAATGGAGGTGATGAAATTGAATTTAGTTGAAGACCCATTTGATATCTCAAAGATACATTTCCATCCATATATAATACTTGCATTGTGGTGGCTTAGGGAATGATAAATGTCTGTTGAAGCTCAAAGGACGTGCACACTATTTTTGCAAACATATGTTGCTTCAATTAATGATATATCTCAAACTAGAAAGTGAAATGAAAAAACATGAAATACCCATTTTAGATGATGAACAGACATTTCCAATTAGATATTAGAGAGCCTTTGAGACATTCTATGGAGTTTGTTGTACATGTTCAAAGTTTTTGTATGTGTAGTCGCACTCTGTACTAACATGTGCTACTTTAAACAATCATATATATCACAAACTAGGAATCAAAATGAAATACTAAGAAATACCCATTTTAGATGATAGGAAAAACCTTTCAAATGATCTATGGTAGGCACCTAGAAACATCTTTTAGAGATCATTAAATCTATCTAAATTTTGTAGTAGTGGGTTTTCCTCCATAGAGTGATGAGTATAGGTTACCAAGGGTTTATAGAGAAACATGAGCTAATGTAGAGATCATGAACCTCCATATGCAACATTGAAACTAGTGTATGGCTCCACCAATAAAATCCAAGAGTGCCAAAAGAAGGTTTGAAGTTCCTGCAGATCTTTGAACCCAAACTATGCTCATACCCTTATTCCGATGGAATGGTTACTTGCTTTGATACCACTTATCCGAATTTTGGGGGATGAGACCCGGAGGCTTTGATGCTAATAGAGGAGGAGAAGAGATAGCATAATGGACCAACTGTAAGAAAATCACATTAGTGAGATATAGGATGTGAATAGCCTAGACATAGAAACATATAGTATATAGGCCATATGGAGAGGTGAGGCTCAAAGAGTGTTCTTTGAGCCTCACCTCTCAAACTGTACTAAGAAAGGCACTTAGAACAAATAACCTAATAACTCAATAGAATAAGAGAAATGTAGGATGCCAAAAATCCTTGAATGCTTTATTAAGAAGGCATTGAGCCTTTTTATAACACTATTACAATGTCCCTTGGAGCCATACCATGGACCAAAACCATAGGCTAGCAAATACTATGGATGCATGTATTCTAAACTACGGGCTTCTAGAATCACTTGAAAGATTCCAAAACCATGGATGGGAGAGGGTGCCCTCTCCATTTAATGCTTTTATGGTAAATGGAAGAGGGCGACCTCTCCATTTAATGCTTTTATGACTTACATATCCGAATTTAGACGATATGCCCCCTAAAATTCAGATCATCCTTCCTTAATACCAATAGAGAACATCAACCACAAATATTAATGGTTTTTACAACACCTTGAAATACATGTAAATATTTGTTACAATGAAAAGAAAAAGTTGTTATAGAACCACCAAGAAAAGAGGGAGAGTTATTTCTCCAAATGAATGATTTCCTTCCACTATGGCGCCCTCCACGAGAAAAATTTTGACCCAAAGATTCAAATATGCCAACTACAATGTACCTTCCATTTGATATGAACAATATGCATCCATTAAATCGGTCACCCATTTCTCTGGTCAACCACAGGTGCACCCTTCTCTAAAAATTATCAACACAACCCTGCACTGTTGAAAAACACCACAAAAACCACATTGTTGCAACTAGAACTCAAACACTTCAACATGAGCTCGAATCATCTTCAAAACCCTGTCATAACCTATGTAATCAACTCTGTAGTGAAATCTAAAGGTGATTTCTCCTCTCTCAATCACTTGCAATGAAACACATATGAGAGATCTCGATGATCACTCCTCACAATCGCAAGGGGAACATCTCCCAAGCTACCAAGGGGCACATCTCCTAAGATGAAAAAATCTATGAGTTATCCAATATCAGAAACAAAAAATGACCAAAATATGTGAAAGGGAGTTCTCATCCTCCTTTTATTAAACCTCTCTTGGTTTTTTCCTTCCTTATAGAGCTTGCCTTCTTGGAAATTCGAACCATAGATAAGATGGATGCTTCTTTGGTAAGTTGCTCTTGCATAGGACCCACTAGTCTCCATGATTGCATCTTCGCTGGATAAAATTAGGATCTGTAGCTTTTTAAGGTCTCTTTCTTGCTTTCCTACTTTTACTATTCCTTCTTGAGCCTTATCTTCAAAAATATGGAAACTCTTGGCTTCTTGATTTTCTGCTTCTTTTCCTGCTTTTGGCTACTTTTACTACTTATAGTTGCTTTCTTTCTAGACTTTCCTAAGGGAGACAACTCATATGCCTTATCCTCTTCCTATGTGCCCTCTTAAGCCACCTAGGTCATTTACAACTCATAAAAAATTATTAGAAGTATTAAATATCACAAAATTGTTTTCCATCATCCTTTTCATGATTGATTTAATTACAAAAAGTAAATATGGCAAAGTTATCTCCCTAATTAATTAATTTAATTTTACACTAGAACCCATGGGAGTTGAATGGGTTAGTGGTTTGACCATGGTGGTACCAAATTGGGGGCATTACATAGAGAAGTTGATGCTTGCAGAAGCCTTGCTTGAATGGGCTATCCTAGCATGGTCATAAGGAGAAAACTCAACTCCTGTAGTGGATTGGAAGATTAAGTTGATCTTCGGTTCCATCTGGTGCATATGGTCTCGCAATTTGTTTAGTAGTAGGAGGATCCTTTCCTTTGTTCCTTTGTCTCCCTGAGGACTTTTCCCAACAACATTTTCATTTTCCAATGCATCTACATAGCCTTCAGATATTTATTTTCCCTAGTTCTGATATTATCCACATCCGAGAAGCAAGGGAGCATCTCCAAGATGATAACCTGTGTACCATTTCTTGCTCTTGCTTCACCTAATTCTTCATCTGTGCAATCCCCTCTTGAATTGGTTCTGATACTGTATTTTTGTAAATGGCCTCATCAACACTAACCTCTAATTTAACCTTGGGATAATGGTTGTGCTTCCCTTTACAACAGCCCCTACTACAACCATCCCTACCAGGACGAGACTTGAGTTGAGCATTGCGGTCCTGTTGTCTTGTGTTTTGCCTCGTCTTTGCCATATTTCGTGCCATGGAAACCTCTTGAGCAATTTTGCTAACCAAAATGATCTCATTGAGGGTTGGTGGAGCTTGAGTGTCGAGAAGAAACAAAAACTCTACAACATTCCATGTTGTTCAACAGACACGACTAATGGAATTGTTGTTATCCCTACTTCTACTAGTGATCTATTTGGCCAAGACTAGCCTCTTCCCAACCGCCATTAAAACCATCAATTCACTAGGATACCTCATCATTTTCACAATCGTGTGATTGTACTCCCCCATGCCTAGGGCCTTCAACACTCACTTGAGTAACGACATTAGGTGGTGGGGGGCTACGAGGTATCCAATGTTGTGGAGAGCAAGGCGCCACGTGCCCCCTCTTGGCCCCATGCCTAGGGCCTTGAAATTGCTTTATGTATCTTATCAAATAATGAAATGTTCAACAATTTCTTGTAAAATCAATAAAATGATATAAAATTTCAATATGTATATAAAACCATTATCATGCCAAGTCCACACTCAATCTTATATAAGTCATTTAAAGACATATAAAAACCATTATCATCCAAAGTCTATATTTACTATTTTTATTTTTTAATGACTTATTCATATAGTAAAGGGAAAATTGATAACAAATCAGAAACATAAAATCATTATCATTTTAAATCCATAAAACGATAAAATATAATAATAATAAGTAACCATTCAACGTTATCCGTGCCGGACCATGTCCCACATCTGCCTCGATCACAGATACGTTTTTTGTTTTTTTTCACAGGCAGATCATAGATGGGCTTTCACACATGTGACATGCACAAAGTTTTTTTGTTTTGTTTTTTTCACATGGAGATAGGCTTTACATTTCAGGTTTTCTTTATTTGATCATTGTGCTGGTTTTTGGAAACGTGTGCACTTATGCATTGACTATTTTTTAAAATTATTAATCATTTATTAACAAACAATCCCCAATTTCCTTGTGCATTTCAATGACCTCTGAGGGATATTTTTTTGGAGTCTAGCATGCTACAAAGTATTTAATGTATTTAATGGAGAGGACCCATTTATGCAATTGACTATTTTTTAAAATTATTAATCATTTATTAACAAACAATCCCAATTTCCTTGTGCATTTCAATGACCTCTAAGGGATTTTTTTTTGAGTCTAGCATGCTACAAAGTATTTAATGTATTTAATGGAGAGGACCTATTTATGCAATTGACTATTTTTTTAAATTATTAACCATTTATTAACAAACAATCTCCAATTTCCTTGTGCATTTCAATGACCTCTAAGAGATATTTTTTTTGGAGTCTAGCATGCTACAAAGTATTTAATGGAGAGGACCCATTTATGCAATTGACTATTTTTTAAAATTATTAACCATTTATTAACAAACAATCCCCAATTTCCTTGTGCATTTCAATGACCTCTAAGAGATATTTTTTTTGGAGTCTAGCATGCTACAAAGTATTTAATGTATTTAATGGAGAGGACCCATTGGATGGAAGTATGAGAGGACATGTATGAAACAATGTATTAGGTCAAATGGATGTAGCTTGAATGCTATCCTTCATACCCCAGTTCTATTCTTGTAAGTAACATGATGCTTTTGTGGAGCCTTTTGTAATAAATGGAGTAGCCCTCTAACAAATAGTGAAAAGTCAACACACGAAATGTAATTATTGTTATTTAAGATGAGTTGCACCGAGTAAATTCATAAAATTGCCCGATTTCAAGTTTCAGCTTTTCGATTCTCTATTGTTCTCTGCTTTTCCTACTCTTATCCTCAGCTTTTGTAAAACAATGAAGAAAAGCTGCTGCTGCTCCTGTTTTTCTTGCTTTTCAGGTAGTAGCAACACTTCTGTAGATGTTGAAGTTGATACCCAAAATCCTTCTGCTACCCAAAATCTTCCTTCTGCAGATGATACCCAAAACCCTCCTTCTGCAGTTGTTGATACAAACTCTGCTTCTCTAGCAGTTGCTACAGAAACTGTTGTAACACGGCAAGATCCCCAAACCCCTCCATCAACGTCTGGTGCTCAAGTCAAGAAGAAGATAATTGAGCCGTCTTTTTCTTCTTCAACGTCTGAAGCCCAAGTCAAGAACTGCTTTTCTTCTTCTTCTGCCGTTCTTAAGCAGGATGATGTGGTGCCGCCTCTTCCATTAGGTGGTGTCTCCTCTTCCACCGTTCCATTGCCCCCCCCTCCCCCGTGTGGCGCCTCCTCTTCTGCTTCTGTTGATGATAAGGCTGGAGAAGGCAGCTCCTCTTCTCCTCGGGGGATGCCCTCCTCGTCTTCTGTTGCTGCTGCTCCTGAAGGAGACAGTGTGGAGTTCGATCTGCAGGGCTTCATAGACGACGTATCCCAACGCTTGGAAGTCATCAAGGTAAAATTCTTGTAACGATATTGTTATATTTTAGATGGGCACCTGCATATTCAAAAAGCAACTCACAGAATGGATGAAATTGTGTTTCCGTTTTGTTCCAGGAAGGGAAACAAAAATCGTCACAAACAAAGCGGGGGCCTCCACAATATTTGTTCCCTGATTCCAAAACACTCTCCAAATTAAGAGAGTTCTTTTCAGAGGGAATCAATGTCGTTGTGCGTATTAAACTAATTGGACCCTTGTGGCTTCACAATGCTTAGACCATTTTATTCATAGGCTCAAATTTGAGTATCGTCTCCATCATCTAAACTAGTTCTTTTTTTTAATCTTTATTTTAATATATTCAGAAAGATGTTATTCCTGCTGACTCGATCAAGACAGCTGTTAGCGGTTTCCTTCGAGGTATGGGTTCAGCACACCTGGTTACTACAGGTCTTCTTGCTATTGCAATTGTTCTCGAGAGGCTTGAAGAGGCTGCCGCCAACAAAACTGAGTGCCTTCGTCTACTGAAGGAAATGAAATGCTATTTCTGGCCAAAGTTGTGAGGCAATTTAAAGAACGCCCTCAGTTGAAAGAAGAAATGGACGCTGTCATCAAAGAAGCGATTGAATTGATAATACAAGGCTCCACCATGTGTTGCAATCAGATTGATTCATCAAAATTTTCCAGGTGAGTAATCAACACCAATATCTTATATGTGTTTGTGTGATTGCTTATTTATTTTTATGCATATATAGCAGAGCCTCCACAACTTCGCTACCAATCCTTAAAACATCAAATGTTGCATAGACCTGCTAAGAAACCAAACGGAAGCATCCCGTCAAAATTTATGCAAATCTGTCACGGTGAATATACTCTACAGGCTGTCCCGTTCTGATGGTTAGTGATATGGTAGCGTCCTCTTCGTCGGTCAGAGGGTCGAGGACGTTACAGATTGGTATCAGAGCTCATGTTGCAGCATGGGCCTGAATGGGTCGTGAAGAGTTAGTGACAGAGGCAGGTTTCCCTCTGCCCTGCAGAAGAGAAATGAGAAATGATAGGAAATTTCATGAAATTTTTTTCTAAGTGTGAAAAACATTGGATGGCTTAGGCTGAAGCCCATCCGATATGTCGGAGGACTTAGCCGGAAGCTCATCCGATGCATCGGACAGCCTAGACGGAAGTCCGCCCGACGAGAATCGACGGAATGAAAAATTTCATAAATTTGTCAAAGTTTGAAAGTTTGTTGGTGTTTTCGGCTAAGAAGAGCTGAGGGTTTCGGTGGAGAGGAGCCGACAGTCTCAGTTGGGTTGAGCCGAGACACAGCCGGCAAGGAAATGCGGAGGAAATAATTTTCAAAAATTTCCCAGTGTTGAAATCACTGGAAGCCATCAACTGAAGACCACCGATACGCCTGCTCAGATTAGCTAAAGTCCGTCGAAACGTCGGATCAGTTAGCCAGAGGAGAAAATGCGAAGGGATCCAAAGAGAAAATTTTTGCTGAAAATTTTTCTAAGTGTCGAAATTCGTCGAAAAACTTTAGAGGATTGGTCAGGCGATGTGTCGGAGGCCAGAGAAAGAGCGGCCTGAAACGTTAGAGAAATTTAGATGATCGGTCCGTCGATACGTCAGAGGAAGTTAGAGGATCGGTCCGCCGATACGTCGGAAAAATTTAGAGGATCAGTTCGCCGATGTGTCAGAAGCTAGAGGAAGATCGACCCGAAATGTTGAAAAAATTTAGTGGATTGGACAGTCGATGAGCGTTGAAAGAAGGATGAAGATCAGATCACCGATGTGTCGGAAGCGTAGTCAACTAAGGATCCAATACGTCGGAAGTTTAGTTGGAAAGAGATCCGATTGGACAAAAGAAAATTTTGAGTTTTCAAGTGGAATTTTTTTCTGCGGATTTTAGCGGTTTTTCAGTGAGATTTTCAGCAGTTTTTTAGTGGATTTACAGGGTCGAAAAGGACGAAAATGGCAGCAAAATTAGGTGCCATATTGCACGAAAATAAGCCATTAGGGGGCAATCCCCCTTGATCCCCGTCGTTTCCCCTGAGACAGTCATTCTTGAGGAAGAAAATTCCGTGTTTTGGGAAAAGTTGTCATTTTATGATTTTTCCAAGAGAAGGTAAGCAATTCTGATTTGTGTAAATGTTATGTAGCTAATAGTTGTGTTACTAACACATTGCAAAATCATAGTCACCTTCAAGGGCAGTATTCCGGGTAGTGCGGTTGGGTAAAGTAAGTGGTGGTTCAGTTATGAGAACCCATGATGGATATGATGCTCGGGATTCCTACGAGCACGCGCGAGATGCCATGGGAGAAAATGTCTGAGTTGGAAATGATGACATAGAGTCTAATGGAAGGAGATTCCAAGAGACACCATCAGATATTGCAGCCACCATGAGAAGCTTGATTAAATCCCAGGAAGAGCAGCATCCAAGTGATGCTGTTATGTTGTAGAGTTTGACAAACTTGTGAAGAAGGATAGACTCTGGACAAGGTATAGAAAACCAGAAGGCAGTAAGAGAAGTACTAGGAGAAGAAGAAGGACTTCTAGTAGATCATCTGACTCCGAAGAATCCAGCGGGGATTCAAGCTCTTCTTCTCGTAAGGGAAAGAGAAAGAGGCACCATAGAGGTCACTCTCGGGATGAGTTTAAGAAGCCTAAGCCTCCTACATTTGACGGTGAGGTAAAGACTGGACAAGAGGCTAAAGCTTGGCTTCTTGGGATAAAGAAGTACTTCCAAGTTCAGGATTATTCATGAAACATGAAAACAAGGGTTGCCATATTCAATCTGAATGGAAGGGCATCCATTTGGTGGGAGCAATTCAAGCAAGTAAAGAGGATCAGTGAAAGGAGACTTAAGTGGAAACAGTTCAAGAAGTATTTCAAGCAAAAATACCTCTCTGACAGGTATTATGATGACAATATTAAGGAGGTCCATGAGCTGAGATTGGGACAATAGACCATGGAAGAGTATGCAAATAAGTTTTTGGAATTGTTGAGGTATGTCTGATACATCAAAGATAAAAAAGTGAAGTTCCAGTGTTTTCTGAGTGGATTGTCTCAGTCTTACAAAGATAGAATTGAGTTTTATGAACCTAGAACTCTTGAATAAGCAATAAAGAAGGCTAAGTATTGCTATGAGCAAACCAAAGGTAAACCTGATTACCATAAGGCATGGAAGGACAAGAAGAATGAGAAGTTTGACCAAAGAAAGAAAGGTTTCAAACCGCTTAACTTCAGGAATCAGCAAAAGCAACCATCCCAAGCTACGAGTAAGCCAGTTGGAGGGATAAGAGAAAAGCCTAAAGATCCACAACATAATAGAGGACCACTGCAATGTTGGAAATGTGGAGGACCCCACATGTGCAGAAATTGTCCGCTCGAGAATGAGAGTACAAGACCAACTTACAACATTCAAGAAGCAGAAACAGTGGGTGAAGTAGCAAGGGCAGTCCCTAGGATTTATGCAATGTTGGAGGACCGCTAGGTAGATCACCAGTCAACTGTGGTTGAAGTTGCAGGTAATATTGTTGAGCAATCTGTTTCTATTTTGATTGACCCTGGTTCTACTCACAGTTACATTACTCCTAGAGCAGTGGAGTTTTGTGCTTTTAAGAAAGTAAAGCATAGAAAATCTTGGTTAGTTCAGCTAGCCACTGGAACTAAGAGAAAGGTTAGTGAAGTGGTAGAGAAATGCCCATTGGTCATGAATGGATTGGTCACTTGTGTAGATCTAAATGTTCTACCGCTTGGTTCCTATGATGTTCTCATTGGAATGGATTGGTTAGAAGCTCACAAGGTCAAGCTTGACTGTTACAATAAGACCTTTAAATGCATGGATGAAGAAGGGAACTCGGTAGTGGTAAAAGGTATTCCAAAGGTGATTTCAGTAAGGCAGGTTTCAGCAATGCAGTTGAAGAAATTATGTAGGAAGGGTTGCCAGTTGTATGCAGCTCATATTTTGGAGGCATCGGAGGTTGAAACTCCTAGGTTGGAGGACTATCAGGTGTTACAAGAATTCAAGGATGTGTTTCTTGATGAGATTCCAGGGCTTCCTCTAAAGAGGGACATTGATTTTACAATTGAACTTGTGCTAGCAGCAGCACCAGTTTCCAAGGCACCCTACAGGATGAGTACACCAGAGATGCTAGAACTGAATATGCAACTGCAAGAGTTGTTGGAAAAGAAGTATATCAGGCCGAGTGTTTCTCCTTGGGGAGCACCATTCCTATTTGTAAAGAAAAAAGATGGTACACTCAGGTTGTGTGTTGATTACAGACAATTGAACAAGGTTACTGTGAAGAATAAATATCCTTTACCTAGGATTGATGACCTCTTTGATCAAATGAGAGGGGCCAAGGTGGTTTCCAAGATTGACTTGAGGTCTGGATACCATCAGATGAGAATAAAGGATGAAGACATTCATAAGACAGCCTTCAGAACAATGTATGGACATTATGAGTTTGTGGTGGTACCCTTTGGTCCCACAAATGCACCCACTACATTTATGTGCCTTATGAACAGTGTCTTCAGTAGGTACTTGGATAAGTTTGTTCTTGTTTTCCTTGATGACATTCTTATTTATTCTAAGAATGAGGAAGAGCATGAAGAGCATTTGAGATTGACATTGCAATTGCTCAGGGAGCATCCATTGTATGCAAAGTTGAGCAAGTGCGACTTCTATAGAGATAGAATTCAGTATTTGGGTCACATTATCTCAAAAGAGGGTATATCTATGGACCCTGAAAAGATTGAAGCCATTATGAATTGGCCTACTCCCAGAAATGTGACAGATGTAAGATCTTTTATGGGACTTGCAGGATACTACCGGAGATTCATTGAAGGATTCTCCAAAGTTGCACATGCCATCACTTCCTTGCAAAAGAAGGGGATAAAGTTTGAATGGACATCGAGGTGTGAAGAAAGCTTCCAGCAGTTGAAGAATCTTCTCACCAGTGCACCAGTATTGAAAGTTGCAGACCCAGAGAAGGATTTTGTGGTGTGTACCGATGCATGTAGACAAGGGCTTGGAGGAGTCCTTATGCAAGACAACCATGTGATATGTTACGAGTCGAGAAAGCTGAAGGAGCATGAGAAGAACTATGCCACTCATGACCTAGAGCTTGCAGCCATAGTACATGCTCTCAAAATGTGGAGGCACTACTTGATGGGTAGACGATTTGAACTCAGGACAGACCATTGTGGTCTGAAGTATCTATTTGATCAGCCTACTCTAAATGCTAGGCAAGCGAGATGGATGGAATTTTTATGTGAGTTTGATTTTGAAATCAAGCACATAAAGGGAAAAGAGAATAAGGTAGCTAATGCACTCAGCAGGAAGGTGCAGGAAATGCATGTGGCATCTCCTAGTATTTGCCAATCAAATTTGAGGCAGCAGATTATTAATCGTACTGCCAGAGATGAATTGTATGAGCTAGTAAAAGACAAATTGTAGCAGCAAAGTCTTGAGAAGAGGTACGAGGGATATAAATTGGAGGAAGATGGACTTCTTACTTATAAAGGTAGAATTTATAATCCAAATGTAGTAGAGTTGATGAGAGTTGTTATGGATGAAATCCATCAAGCTCCGTATTCCGGTCACCCAGGATACCAGAAGACAATTTCTACCACTAGAAAACAATACTTTTGACCAGGAATGAAAAGGACATGGCTAAATACATTTCAAGGTGCATGAAATGTCAGTAGGTAAAGGTTGAGCATCAACATCCCGCAGGTTTGTTGCAGCCTTTGCTAGTTCCAGAATGGAAATGGGAAGTTATTTCCATGGATTTTATTACGTGATTGCCGATGACTTGGAGACAACATGATTCCATCATGGTTGTGGTAGACAAGTTGACAAAGGCAACACATTTTATACCGGTAAAGTCTACGCATAAGACTGATGACATCGCAAAGATATTCATGAAGGAGATTTTCAAATTGCATGGATTGCCAAAGGCAATAGTCTTTGATAGAGATGTCAAGTTCACTTCCAATTTTTGGAAGGGGTTGTTTGCAGATTTGGGTATGAAGCTAAACCTCAGCATTGCATACTATCCTCAGATAGATGGGCAGACAGAGAGAGTTAGTCAGGTGCTTGAAGATACGCTTCACATGTACGTGATGGACAAACCAACCAAGTGGGAAGATTACTTACACTTGGTAGAGTTTGCTTATAGTAATGGACAGCAGGCATCCTTGGGGATGTGTCCGTATGAAGCTTTGTATGGAAGAAGGTGTAGGACACCAGTGACTTGGGATAATCCAGTAAACAGGGTTGTTCTTGGTCTAGAATTGCTCAAGAAAATGGAGCAAGAGGTTGTAAAGATTAGGTAGAATCTGAAAGCAGCACAGGACAAACATAAAAGCTATGCAGATAAGCATAGGGTGAACAGAGAGTTTAGTTTTGGGGATCATGTTTACCTCCGAGCGAGGGCAAAGAAGAGTTCCTTGAAACTTGGAAGTTGTGCCAAGCTGTCACCAAGATACTGTGGGTCGTTTGAAGTGCTTGAGAGAATAGGGCTAGTTGCATATGGACTTGCATTGCCTGCTAGCACTAGAGCTCATAATGTTTTTCATGTTTCTTTTCTTAAGAAATATGTACAAGATCCTAACCATGTGATAAATTGGGATGTGATTCAGGTGGAACTCAAGGGAGAGTTCCAAATCGATCCAATGCACATCCTCGACAGGAAGGTCACAATGCTCCGTGTTAGCACTCAGAATTGTACCCAGGTTGTAGGGGGCACACTCCGAGGTAACAGCAAAACCACTTTAGGAAGATATTGATATTTCTCTCCCAGAGAGGGATCTCTCAACACAAATCCTACAAAATCAAATGATAAACAATATTTAAGCATTCATTCATTTGGCTGAAACCAATCACATATCCATTGGGCATGGAGTCATATACAGGTAAAAGATCATAAAGATACATACACGAGAACTATCAAAGGCAAGATAATCACATCATTACAGTCGTTAAGTTTGATCTGGGTGAAAAGGAAGAGATGAGAAAACAGTCCATCAATACAGAGCGTCTAAGACGAATTCCATATCAATTTTAGCAGAAAAATCGTATAATATCTGAAATAATGAATAGAGCATAAACATATGAATTCTACTCATTCAACACTGCATTCCAGATATGAAAGAAGAACAAAATGGAGTGTTACACAAAGGAAATAACAAGCACATAAAGGAAATGGCACAGACTGCAATGTCAATGACACATGAATCTCTAATAGGAAACTTCTCATGCATTCACTTTATTACTCAAAACAGATATGTCTTTCCAAACCAGCAACTCTCTTGATGGGATCCAACCCCCATCTCATCAAAAGACACCAATATATAGATTAAACAATAAGTCTTCTCCCAGCAT
>LPNX010431134.1:502493-516496 GCA_001517045.1 Pseudotsuga menziesii | reverse complement strand
GGGGCGCAGAAGTTACAGGATTTGAGGTCCTACCTGGCTCACTGTGAAGGCGTGTGCTCGGAATGCGCCTTGGTACTTGACAACTGGAAGCACCCAAATCGATAGGTCCTTTTCGCCGGGTCCCGAGAAATAAAATAATCATAGAAGATGTCAATTTCGCCTTTATAGGACCACCCTGATTTGACACGTGGGAGGCATTTATTTCCGCAACCACTACTTGTCTCTAACCCTCGTGCATCTTTCTTTTCCGGGTTCATTTCTGACCGTCGATCTCTTCTATGTGAATTCCTGGCCCTTGGGTCACATGCCACATGTCCCTTTTCCGCCGAGCCTCCTCGCTTTAACCGTCGTGCAACTTTGGGCCCCGGAGTCATCTGCAGTCGTCGATCTGTTTTGCCTTCGTGGGTGGGCCGTCGGATCGTGCTTCGTTTACCGATTCCGCTGGGCTCTTCCATCTTAATCCGCCGAGCAACTTTGCTCAGCGGAATCACCCTCGCCCGTTGATGTGATCCGCCGTCACTACTACACCGTCAGATCAAGTGCCGCGTACCAGATTCCGCCGGGTAATCCGGAATTATCCTCTGCGCTAGTTCTTCCTCCGGAATTCTTCTAGGCCGTTGATGGGATGCCAGGCGTTCAACAACCGTCCGATCTTGCGTCATGTACCATATTCCGCCGGGTGCTGGGGGTTTATCGGGTGCGCAAGTCTCCATTCCGGAATCGTTTTCCGTCGTCGATCCACCATCCTGCGATCTCCAACCGTCGGATCGAGCGGCACGTATCCATTTCTGTTGGGTGGTCTAAAGGTTATCGCGCGTGCACGTTACCTTTCCGGAAACCAACACGCCCGTCGGTCAATGCTGTTTTCAATCCTCGTCCGTAGGATTAGGAGGATTATATGCGATTCCGCTGGCCCTTCATTTCCTTATCCACCTTGCACTTTCAGCCACCGAATTTGACATGGGCCGTAGATCAGCTCTGAGCAATGTTAAAACCTTTGATGTGTGCAGGCTGTTAGAGGCCCGAAATTCCCCTATCTTGCTCGCATGTTCTGGATGGAGGAAAGGGTATAAACCATTGATTTGCTTCTCCTTTCGACCATGGTTCATGATCTTTTCCGACTCGGCTGCTCTTTAGATTATCAAGCCCCCTTTGTACTATATCCTTAGCCCAAAGTATTTAATCAACAAAATCTCACCTCCCCTTGGTCTTGCATCTTTTTTGTAAAATACAGGTGTTAACACTCCGGAATAGAGCCATAGGGCAGGTAAAGGTGCAATGGGAGCACTATGGGCCTGAAGAGACTGCGTTGGAGCTGGAGGATGCCATGCGATTGGCACACCCATTTTTGTTCAATTCTGCGAACAATGAGGCAGTGCTAGTGTAGCATTTTGTTCAATTTTGAAAAGCACTAAAGATGGTGCTATTGAAGGGGGAGGGGAATGTAACACCCCGGTTTTGAGCCCATTTATATTAAGTGTATATGATGTATATATTATAATTAATCGTGGTGTGGAGCTAAAGACAAAAGTCCCACCATCAATTTGGTTGTGTTATGTTTCAGCGATTAAAATCGTTGCCGATGGTATATCGTGCCATACGGCACATTACAATTTTGACATCATGTAATTATGATTTTTAATTAAAATGAACCCGACCAGCTATGTCAATGCAACCATGATGAAAAGGGCATGATTTTCCTAAAGATAAGGGGGGGGGGAATTATTAAACTTTGGGCCTATGGGGAAAAGCCATGTGTCAGCTGTTGAATCCATTTGGTTGTCACCCACCCTTTTGAATTACTCACCTTTCCTTGTCTCATCAATCAATTACCACATTAAAAATGTTGTTGTTAGTTGGGGGAAGTTATTGCTGGGCAGTGGTGTGTGGCAGGACTGCCAATCCTTTCCCACACGCACACTCCACCAGCAGACCCTTTCACTTCATGTGGGAAAAGAAAGTGCAGGATTCCATTCGACATTCTCCCATTCTTCCATTGTTTTGCTCATCCTCACGTAGACAGAATCATTCTCTTTTCCTCACGCATAGGCTGGGATTGCTCATCCTCACGCACAGGCAGGGTTGGGGTTGTCCTCCTCATGCGCAGGCTGGGATTGTTTTCCTCACGCACAGGTTGGGATTCCTCATCGTTTTCCTCACGTAGCGAATTGGGGAGCCATTTTTTGTCATCCACGATTCCCCTGTGAAGGAGCCATTCACGATTTCTGCTGGGTGTGTATGTATTTTCCCTTACTAGCTTGAGGTTCTGTGTATTATGTTTTCCACCTGTCCAGACTAAGAGTCGGATATTCTCTTCCAACTTGGGCTGTGTATTTCCGTTGCTTCAATGTTGAGATCGGGGCTGTCGTTCTCCCCATGATTTGTGGTTTGTTGTCGTTATCCCCAAGATTTGTGGATTGATGTGGGTTCCTTTTCGTTTTGGGTTGTTGTGGATTCTTATTGGGTCGTTTTGGCCATGATAGGGCCAAGAATGACTCAGGGATCAATTTCCCCAGTCAAAGCTATGAATTGCTTGGTTTGCTGCGTGTATGCAATGGTTGGTCTTCGGACTGTGTTGGAGTGGGAATGAAGGTTGGAGTATGCTTGATAAACCCTGGTGTGTTTGGGAGCCACACAGACAGAGCTAGAGGGATGGCTTTCTTCTCCACAACCCCTGAATAGCACTGGAAGGGAGGTCAGGGCTTGAGGGACTGTGTAGCAGAGAAGGGACTAATTTCCTTGTGTTGGGTGTGTGTGGGTGTCCTATAAGTCAAGCTAGTTCTAGTGTAGGTGTCTTTAGCTCTTCAATGAGCTCACCAGCTTAGCATTTAGCTTTTCCTAGCTCCTTGATGGCCTGAAAAATCCAACTGTATTGGTTGGCTGATTTGTGTATCCTTGGCTATGTGTAAGCCTGCTTGTTCCTTATTCCTTGGGGAATCATGCCCAGCTCAGGGGTGGCAGCGTTGCTGAGAGATTAAGGAGCACGCTGGCCTATGGTTGGGTGGAACGTTGCAGCGACGTAGCTGGTTGTGGGATGAATTCTTCATAAGATAAGTATTCTTGACTATTTCATCTCTGCAATTACATTTACTGTTTAATGAATTATGATGAACATGTTGAATGCTTGAATGCATGGTTTTGCTTCCGTTGTATGATAACCATGTATGCATGTTTTACTTCAGAGCTTTTTATTTCAGTTTTTAGATGTGTATGTTCATGGTGCTAGTTTCTCGGATGGTCAGTGGTATGGTAGCGTCCTCTTCGCTGGTCGGAGGGTCGGAGACGTTACAATAATGTTTAAGAATTTATAGTTCGCAAGTTAGGTATTAGTGGATTACTAGTGTCAATCATAACTATTTATGATCTTAGTCGATGGTAGTTAGAGAGTTAATGGGTTAATGGTTAAGAGACATTACTGAGTTGGTTGGTCAATGCTTAGGGGTTATATGACTTAGTGGATGCATGATTAGGGGTGTGTTGATTAGTTGGAAAATGGTGAGGGGTAATACATCAAAACTATGTTTTTATTGTTATTGGCTTAAAAGATTAGTGCAAAGATAAAGATGAATTTCCATGGTCTTCATAGTGATAACTTGTTAATCAACAAAAATATAATAGAATTCATAAATTTCATTGATGAGTATTTTAGTAGTAAAACAACATGATAAACCATAGTATTTACTTAAGAGGTTACCTTAATGTGTTTTCATCAATATCTTTTGTCATTTAGCTATCTTTAAGTCAACATCTTCACAATTCAAACACCCTTATTGAAGAGCATTTAATTATTATGAATGTTTTTTTTTGTAAGTTCCATAGAAAAAATATATTAAGACACAAAAAGTAGTACAAGCACAAATAAGTCATGATATCTAAGAGCCCATTAAGGCTGCTCATAGATCCAAAACGTCAAACTAATGACCCTTGATGACCTGCCCATGCATGGGATAGCAAAAAAAACCTACCAATATGAATTGTCCATGCAAAGGAATTCAAAAAACCTGCTAATATGGTCTATGTCTAAATACATAACAGAAATATACAACCTCAAGTAGCGGCAACATAGTGCATTTGAACCATAAACAAAAAAAACTACTAGCTTCTCCAACGGATAGAGTTATGTGTGAGCTAACAACAACAAGATTACTAGAAGAAACAAAAAGTAAAGAAACATCAACTAAGAAATCAAGAAACACAACTTTGTCCATTCATTTAAACATAATCCAAAATCATATGGCAGACAACATGCACAAATATTAAATATATTTGGCTTCTTGTGATTAAATGTTAAGATATAGGCATAGCCATCATTACTTTTATTTAATACAATCATAAATTAAAAAATAATAATACAACCATGGTTGTTATTGAAAAAACACATTATTGAGTAAGTTTTTATTAAATATGGCTATGTTTTATATGTTTTTCATTTTAAAATATGAAAATTGATATACACATTACTCATGGACTTTAGAAATTATAATTTAATCGAAGGACATAAAAAGATTAAGTTGTTGACTTACCAAGTTTCAAGGTTTTACACTTTATCAAAATAATTATTAATTATTCATTATATTATTTATTTCCTCCCCCAAAAAACTTATATTTGATATGTCCTTTGAAATCAAAAGACATATTGAAACTGTTTAGATTCATCATATCTTCAATCTTATCATTCCTTCCAGTCCATGAGACAATCATAGCTAGACAATAACTACAAAAGTTCCAAAAAAAAATTGATTATCCTCCCCACCAAGATCAAACATTCAAAATAACTTACAGTGTTGTTTTAAAAAAATGTCTATCAAGCTAATATAATCCTAATATGTTTGATTTATTCCTAGAATATTACAGCAACATAGATTCCATTAATGGAAATAACTGATTTCCTCTTTGTTCTTGAATATGAAGTATACCTTCTGGAAGAGACAGTGCCTTTTTAGACAATGAGTCTACTTTGTTGTTGAGTTCACAATAGAGGTGCATGAAATAAATAGAGTGGAAAATTCTCTAAATTCCTTCCGCCTATCTAACATTGGAGAAAGTGCTAGAGTTGAAATAATGCACTTGTTATTGCACGAGTCCAACAATAATTTTGAATCACCAAATGTTTACAAAACATAGATACATTTCTCAATTACACATTTCAAGAGAATCCAAAGAGCATATAGTTCAACACGATTATGGGTGCCTTCCCCACCTCTGTATTTAAACATAAAACAATGAGAAGAATTCAAGTACAGTAGGCCTCCTTCCCTACATACTCTTGGAGTTCCCTGATACGCACCATTGAAAAGTCCCCAAGGCATGTTCTTGTCAATTGCTAGTTGTTTAATAAACCTCTTCTTGATTCAAAACTTGGATCGATCCACTTCCTTGATTCAACTACAATCTTCAAATATCATCTTGTTACAAGATGGGCAGAGCCCCCATATTATGTAACAAGGGAGATCCTTAAAAGTATCCAATAATTGGTTAGAATTCCAATCTTCATAACTCAACAACATGGTTTCCTTCGACCAAAGTCCTAGGAAATCACAAGACTTAAGAACCTATTTCCAAACCAATTTGGAAAATGTGCAAGAAACAAACAAATGATCCACCATTTCTAGTTTTAGTTTTGCTTAAAATGCATTTGTTTGGGCCTTGCAAACTCCTTTTTTGGAAATTATCCCATGTCAAAATTTTGTTTGACATGGATAACCAGAAAATAACTTTATTTTGAGGGGAAAATCCAATCTCCATAGCATACGCTACCACCAAACTTGATCTCTAGCATTATCTTCAACATAGATGGCTTCATAGCCAAGTTTAGCTGTCAATTTCCCATTAGATTTGTTCCAAGGCTAAATAAATTCATCTTCTTTATACTGTAAAGAAATAGCACAATGTGATAGTAATATTGTGTATCTATGCCATTCTTCTGCTAACTTCCCATTAAGATTAAGTATCAATGTCAACTTCCAATGTTGTATCCCAAATCACTCGAACTCTTGGACAATTGCATCCCTTAGTATAGAAATCCCTTGTGCTTGAAAGGCCAACCTCGAATTATCCGAGAGCTCAAAGTATTCAGTGAAACCAATCCAAGGGTCAATACCCAATTGGAGTTTATCACATTGTCCAATCCTCCACGTTGTCCATCTACCAAGAACGAGAAAATTCCTCACCATACATTTCCATACATTTGACTATTTTATGCTATACATGTTTCCAATCTTCAATTGTATAATTGTGTAAGTATTTTATCCTTATACGTTTTCCCCATAGACCATTATTAAACAATAGCCTACATAAACTCTTTGCTCATAAATCCTAGACACAACAACAATGTATATGCTTAAGCTCCCAACCTTGCTAATCTGTGGGCCTTGCCAAAGACGACCCCTTCACTAAAGTAACTCCTTCCTTTCTATTTTTAATTGTACACAAGAAACTAAATTTTTTTCTCACTTTTCAAGTAGTCCTTTAGTGATGAAGGAAATAGAAATCCAAAATACAGGGATACTCTCTAGGACATATTTGAGCCTATCACCAACTTGCCATTGCTGGAAAGCCAATGGAAACACCAACATGTGATGCAGGCTTCAATTTTATTATAAATGCATAAACATTCCAGAAATTGATAATTAATGGGTTTTAGAAATAAAGGAAGATATTTTAGACACTTCTCCAAGGGACTTGATGGGATAGGAATCAAGTGAGTGATCTGCTCCTCCAATGCAGAGCTCAAAGCATTAAAAAGAAACTAAGATTTCATAAAACTGATCTACATACTTGTGGCATTGTACTAAGTATCGATAATTTCTTTGAATGCTTTCTATTCTCGGAGCTTTCCTTCACCAAATAAGAGAATGTCATCCATGAAAAAAAGGTGGTTGAGTTTAACATTATTTTCCATCGCAATTTCTTTTAATATTCCTTCCCTTCAAGAATTTGTGATAAGTCTTCCAAGATCCTCAACCACCAATAGAAACAAAAAGGGTGACATAGGGAAACCATGTCATAGATCCCTTGATGCTTTAAAAAATAGAGATGGGGATCCATTAATAAATACAACAAAATATGCAAAGGAAATGTATCTCATTATTGATTTAACCATCATCAAATTCAATCCAATTTGAAGAAGAACCAACCTTAAGAAAATCCAATTAACCATGTCATATGATTTTGAAATATTATTTTTTATTACATCACCTAGCAATTTCTTTACAATTTCTTTACCTTCATAGAGTGAAGACATTCTTGAACCACCCCAACTACATGATGACTTTTCCTTTGATGAATGAACCAAAATTGTTCCTCTAAAACCACGTGAGGCAAGAAGGGATTAATTTTGTTTGTAATGACTTTCATAATAGTCTTGTACAACGCATTGCATAAGGAGATTATTCTCAAAGGAGACAGGCTCATTCTTTTTGGGAATTAGAGAAAAAAATATAGCATTGATAGCTCCCAAAATATATCCAGAAGATTAGGCTTCCTCTATCATCTTGAACATATCTTTCTCTAAAATATCAAAAATTCCCAAAAAGTACTTGATTGACCAACCATTTGGTCGAAGGCTTTTGGACCTTTTGAAAGAACATAAAACACCAAAAACTCATTCTTGTAAGTAGGTTTCTCTAACTCTATTTTTGTAGCCTAATCAATGATCCTCAGAAAAAAAAGGATTAAATTTTATAATTGATCTTTTTAATGTGAGATACTTCTGGCTTCGAGAATAGACTTTGAAAATGGTTTACCATTGTGGAGGCAATATCATCAAAGGAGTAAACCTTACTACCATCTAGAGCTCCAATATCCAAAATTGTGTTTATGGATTTCATGTGGTTAGCATACTGGTGAAAAAATGTGTTCTTGTCCCCTTTGAAGAGCCAAATCACGTTTATTTTAAGCACCATGCTTCCTCTTCTAACTCGAACAAATTTATTTTATTTTCCCTTAGTTGTTCCAATGAAGCCAACATTTGATCATTAAAGATCTGTGAGAGGTTTTGATTAAAAATGAATTTTATCCCTGCTTCAATAGCCTTTAAATCGGCTTAACCTCTCCTTCCTTTTATTTACAACCCAAACCACTATAATTTTTTTAATATTTTTAAAGTTTTCCATAAATTAGTACATGGCCAAGTGTCCATAAATTGGATCAAAATGAACACAATTTGATGAAAATAGAGAAGTGAAATCATTATCTTTCAATCAATAATGGTTGAACTTAAAAGGGCTTGGGGATGTTTTGTTTTCTCCATTGATATGGAATAATATGGGTTTGTGATCAAAATCCCCACCCACTCCAACCCATGTCCTGAACCTATCACTGCCTTTGATCAATTTTTTTGCTAAAATAAATAAATCCAACCTTTTGGAAATTCCAGTACTTCTGATTCAATATTTCCTCCAAGTAGGAACAATCTCAGTTGGCTCAATATCAACTAGCTTGATATCTTCAAAGATGTGACAAAAATACTAAAAAACGGGATCATGTCTAGAGGAAACTCCCCAAACATCTCTTGGGGAAAGATTCGGATTGAGATCTCCTCATAGAATCACATTGTCCATATTTTTGGGGAAATTTCCTAATGGCTATGTGTTGGAACCATCATTGAGCGGTGCTCCATAAAGAAAATTTAAAGAGTCCTTACAAGAAATAAATTAAGAACAAATTTACAACTAACTATAAATTGAGACAAAGTGATAAAGGGCCTACTTATAATCCAATGACTATAGAAGATTCCTTCTTTCAATATTTGATCCAATTGTGATCTTGAGAACCTGCAATCACATATGAAACCAAAACACAAATAATACTAACTACAAATATAAATGTTTTAATTGCAAATGAATGTATTAAATTACCAAGATTTTAACACATTATAGAACATGAAATAAATTTATTTATATAATGAAAACAATAGGATACATGAATCACGTACTCTTGGATCTGTGCTCCACACATAATAAGCCTAAGAAAACAATATTGTAGTTTTCTAACTAGATAGGAAGTGGAGACTATTGTAAATGTAGATTTCCTTATATGGGGGAACAGTTTGCAGACTTGGGACTAGTGTAGTGGCCCTCAATTTAGAAAATTTCAACACAAGCATGCTCATGTATTCTCTTCTCCTTCTCATCCTTATCCTCTTTTATACTTTTGGAGAGGCAATTAGGGAAGTTATGGTAGTTATTCATGGGAAAAAGCAGGTTAGAACCAGTGAAACTAATTTCACCTTTCTTGAAAAATCATTAGTTTTTAATCTCAAAATAGGGCATAGATGGGCTAGACACTGATAGGCTGCATATACATGGGATATACACTGTCAAGGCATGCATGTGTATAAAAATAGGGTTTTTTGAGGTTTTTGATTGTGAAGGGATAATATAATTGATGCATATAAAGACAAGGAAGTCTATAAAGGATATGAAAATCATAGAAAAGGCCAAAGTAAGCATATTTACAAATGACGTGGAAAAATAAGCTATAATAGATGCCCCCTAATATGTAAGTCTATATGGACAACTAATGGTCGAGATGCATTATAAATATCATAAGTTACTACAACAAAAACTGGATTTAGCGTCGAATTTAGCGCCGGATTTTAGTGTAATTTTTTCCCAATTGTGGTGACCAATTTGGCGCTAAGCCTAGTGCTATTGTACATTTTCGTAAAACGCCCTCTATTGCATCTTGTTTTCCATCCTTTTTAACATCCATTTTTTTGCCCAATTTTTTGCATCTTTTGTTATGCCTTTATTTCCACCCAATTTTTCAACTTCTATTGCATCTTTTTTTGTGTCATTTCTTACATCCTTGTTTGCACCCAGTTTCACGCTCAATTTTGCATCCAATTTTGCGTCTTATTTTGCTCCTAGTTTTTCATCGAGTCTTGCACCCAATTTTGCACCATGTTTTGCATAAAATTATGTGTCCAATTCTGCATCTAACGTTGCATCTAGGATTGCATCCAATTTTCGGCCCAATGTTGCGTCTAGTTTTGCATCCAATTTTACTTATAATGTTGCATCCCCATTTGCATCTAATTTTGTATCTTGGTTTACATTTTTTTTTGTATCCATGTTTGTGCCTAATGTTTCATCTCGTTTTACGTCATATTTTGCATCTAGGTTTGCACCTAGTGTTGCATCCCGGTTGATGTCTTTTTTTGCATCTATGTTTGAGCCCAATGTTGCACCCAGTGTTGTGCCTAGTGTTGTGCCTAGTTTTGCAGCTATGTTTGTATCTAATATTGCATCTAGTTTTGTATCCAATGTTGCATCCCATCTTGCATTCAATATTACGTCTAGTTTTACATCCAATGTTTTGTCCCTTCTTGCATCCAATATTGTGTCTCATTTTAAGTTTTGTTTGTGCCAAGTGTTCCTTCCATTTTTGCACCTGGTGTTACACCTAGTTTTATGTCCATCGATACACCATATTTTGTGCTCAATTTAGTGTCCAATTTTACGTCTAGTTAGGAGTCCACTTTTGCATCCACTGTTGCGTTTAGTTTTGGACCTAGTATTGCATCTAGTTTTGAGTCATTAATTGTGTCTAGTGTTGAGTCTCTTTTTGCATCCAATTTTGCGTTGTGTGACATCCATTTTTGTGTCCATATTTGAGTCTTACTTTTGCATCCACTTTTGTGTTTGGTGTGACGTCCACTTTTACATCTTGTTTTGCATTTAGTGTTGCATCTAATATTGCATCTATCTTGCACTACTACATTTTTTACCTTTATAAATACATTCCAATATCATTAGGGCATGGAGGAATCGAACCACCAACCTCCTGCTTGTAAAATAGGCACTCTTCCATTGAGCTAGCACCCTTTAAGAATTGGGAAGATGAGCAATATTAACACATAGATTTGATCATTTTTAATTCTAGTCAAAGATTCAAAGACATTCAAGCTTAAAATCCAATTTAATTTTTCAAACACACTAATAAGCAAAAAAATATACCGTCCTTAGGAAACAAAATATCGTAAACAATTACGCAATCTATTAAAGTGGTCTACAAAAGAGTCTTAGAGAACAACATATTGCATTGATGCATACCTAATAACCAAAAATTGATATGGACAAAGAATAAGGGATGCGTTTAAGAAATAGTTGTAGAATCCAATTGAGGATGTGTGTGTTGCTACATAAATTTTGTTATTCATTGATGAGGTAATTTTGTTTAGCAATGCGATGGTAAGAGAAGAACTCATGAATGGTTACTAAAAGAAGATGCCTACAAACTAAATAGTGCTACAAACTAAAGATAAACTTAGGGAATATTTCTTAAATCTGCCAAGAAGTACATATAACTCCATTATACCTACCATCTACAAAACCTGTACCTACTACAACTTCAAAATAAACCACTATCTATAGAATAGAGACAACACATTCACATCCCAGCTAGAATAGACCATATCATAGTCATGGCCTATTAGGGGAGGGTATGCACATTCAAAAATAAGGTTTATCAACCCCAGAGGAATGAATCCTAAGTGAACAGTCCAAGAGCAGCCCAAAGAAATTAACATGGTCTACTTTATCAGCAGCAAAATGGAATTATCATGCATTCTTCATGTGCTAACAAGTGGAATTCAATTCAAAGGAAATTGTGAAATTATTAGTGAATCCAATATGACTACAACAATAATCTAGTTTATATGATGGAGAAAAACCATTTTTTAACTAGATGCAAGGTCCTTGATGGACTTGGAGTAATGTTGGTGGTAGCAATTCGAATGAAGACTGAGACAAAGAAGTTGAATGGAACAATGGCCAACAGGTGGGGAGGAAGAGGTTCAGTAAGAAACCACCAACAATCATCATAATAGATAAAGCAAAAACCTAAAAGAAGTGAAAAAACCATCAAGTTGAGATTTAATATAAGAATGTGAATTTTTTATTAGGAATGTGGGTCTTCCTAAGTTTTGATATGTCTCATTAGAATGCTGGTAAAAGAGACTTTCAAAAAATAACAAATTCTAATCTCTAGTGTTGTTAATTTTTCCCTTCAAGGTAACTGTAGGGAAATGTATCAGAGAGTTTGAATTAAAGTTTAATGTCCTTGTTTCAAATTGTGTGGTAAGCAAAAGAAACTGTAGTAATTATCTTTAAATACACCTAAGTGTGAAAAGAAAAAATAATAATGCCTAGTGAAGTGGTAGAAAAAATAACACTATTTGGTTATTCATATATTCGTGTTGCGTCAAATGGTAGATATAGGAAACACGCTCTAGGGGGGCCTACCACATACATGAACATATAAATGCATTTGGTATGGCCCTGAAACACATCTAGTACAAGGTGTAATAAAAGCTGGCAAATCCAGGCTATCGATAAAATCCTGATTGCAATTTATGGAGGGAAGATAAGAGCAACTCTCATGAATTAACTCAAGGTGCATTTCCAAGACTTCAGATGATCAGGTGAAAGTTACTGAGGACAATAAAAACCATTGTTGTTCATAATATATACTTAATAGTTTGAACATTCATGCATATAGACCTCATGATTCCTAACACATCATCTACACAACTATTCACTTGAAACAAATCCATTGAAGAAAAGATAGAAGACTACATTGCAATGAAATAGATATCATCAACAAATAGCATCATGAAGGCACTAGACTCCATTCATTCTCATCATCAGCAATAACATTTGTACAAGACTTTATATTATTTTAGTGCAAACAAGTTAATACAAGGTTAAAGGCTACAAAATGCAACATAAAGTATCTATTTGGTAATACCCAAAATATACCACTACATTATGAATCCTTCTTTTCTAGGGAAAACTATCACATTTTATTACTGGTATTTTCATATGGTTGATGTGTATTGAAGATGTCCATGACTGCTTTGAGTTAGAATGTATGTGAGTGCTGGGTTTTCTCCTTTCGATTTGAAGTTGTGCTTTGAGCTTGAGTGATAGATACAGCAAAATATTGTTGGTGTTTGTTGTAAATTACTTCCATTTTCTTGAAGCTGCTCATATCCACTTGAATATTGTAATCAAGCGGGTGCTCTCCCTCAAGACTGCTTGTGAAGTACATGGAGGCCGAATCTAAATATTGTTGCAAACATCCACTTGAAGACTAAAATTGTGACCACATTTTACGTGAAAGGAGATTGTTGAGACTGCCCATCATGTTGACTGCATAAAGTTTTGGACTTTGAAATCTGCGAAGAGCTGAGATAATTGTTGACTGTTGGTTGTAATAATTGCTAAGCAGTTCTTCTAGTGCTAAAAATTTGCTTATGAACTTATTGACAACATATTTTCTCTGTCATTGTATCATTTAAAAAAAAAAATTTGAAGTTGAGATATTAAAATTGTAAATCACCTTGGCAGAGACTGTAGACCTGCAAGGTTATTGTTTTTTCTCCTTGTCATATTAAGTTCACTATTGTAAATTACACTAACAGTTGCAGAAGATGCAATCTATAGCATCTGAAGTTGGTGCCACTCTCTCTGGAAAAGACAGAGGCAGAGGCAGAAGAAAATTCAGAGGCAGAGGGGGCAGAAACAACTTCAGCAAAAGATCAGATTTGCAGTGCAAGCGTTGTGGAAAGACTAGGCACACATCAGATCAGTGTTGGGCCTCGTGGGACTCCATCAAAGACGAGCATAACCAGAAGAAAGATGATAATAAAAATCAAGATGCTAGTAAATCTTCTGATTCTGCTCATTGTATTGTTGCACATTGTAATCTTGGAATTAATGAAATGACTTCACTTTCATCTTACAAAGATTGTTGGCTGCTTGATATTGGTGCAACATCACACATGACATTTAGAAAATATTGTTTTGAAGAACTTAATGAAACAATAGATGGCATAGTTTACTTTGCAGATAAGTCAAGTCTTAAACCAAAGGGAATGGGCACCATTCGGCTGAATATGCCTGGATTCCCTGATTTCTTGTTGAGGAATGTTCTTTATCTTCCAGAGTTGCAGAGAAGCCTGCTATCCATGGTGGAGATTCGATAGTGAGGCCATT
>LPNX010431134.1:413356-500955 GCA_001517045.1 Pseudotsuga menziesii | reverse complement strand
TTGGGTACTCAGACTCAGATTTTGATGGCGATAAGGAGACGGGAGTATCAACTTCTGGATACACTATGAGTCTTGGATCAGCAGCTGTCTCATGGAGATTACGCAAACAGTCAGTTCCGGTAGATTCAACAACAGAAGCAGAATATGTGGCTGCAGCTGAAGCAATGAAAGAAATAGTATGGCTCAGGAAGATACTTGAAGATTTGCAAGAAAAACAAGAAAACTCCACTCCATTATTGGTCAAAAATACTTCTGGAATCAAGCTGGCTAAGAATCCTAGATTCCATGATCGAACCAAACACATCAACACAAAGTATCATTTGATTTGACATCATGTAGAGGCCAATACAGTCCATCTTCGACATTGTTCCACAAATGATCAAATTGCAGACATCTTCACCAAAGCGCTTGGACGAGAAAAGTTTGAAAGATTCAGAAACATGCTCGGACTTACGAACACCCCTTCGGATTAAGAGGGGGATTGTTAGAATATAATCCGTCGGGATTATATATTGTAAATAAATAAATCTGAATAGATATGTAGGAAGCCAAAAAGGCTGGGTGGAAGGTGAAACACAACCATCATATGTAATATATAAATGTATGCATTAGCCATGAATATAATAGAATCGGGAGTTATACCTATCAATTCATGCATATAGACCTCATGATTCCTAACACATCATCTACACAACTATTCACTTGCAACAAATCCATTGAAGAAAATATAGAAGACTACATTGTAATGAAATAGATATCATCAACAAATAGCATCATGAAGGCACTAGACTCCATTCATTCTCATCATCAGCAATAACATTTGTACAAGACTTTATATTATTTTAGTGCAAACAAGTTAATACAAGGTTAAAGGCTACAAATGCAACATAAAGTATCTATTTGGTAATACCCAAAATATACCACTACATTATGAATCCTTCTTTTCTAAGGAAAACTATCACATTTTATTACTATATAAAGCACAAAAATGCTTTCTATGGGTGTTGTAGCACAAAATACAAAATATAAATCTTACTTTGCTTTGTAAACCAAAAATGCTTTCTATGAGTGTTGTAGCACAAAATACAAAATATAAATCTTAATTTGCTTTGTAAACCAAATCTTAAATTATCCACTAAACATAATGTCCCTTTTAGGAAAACAAATATAGTCCTCCTTTAAGATCTTTTAAAAAACTAAAACTATAAGATAAAAAACACAACTAGAAAATTTTGAAATAAAACTACAAAGGTCAGATCTAGAAACCTCTGGCATGCCCTCATTGAAATTTACAGCGAGAAGTACCCCAAAGTGGATAAGTAATACCTCTTTGGATATAGCATCAACTCATTGGTTTAATTCTCTGTAATGTGGTAGATTTTGAAAGTATTGAAGATCTCAACTATCTTCTTAAGACATTAAGAAGCCTTTACATTATATACTTGTAATCTCATACATTGGGTTCATGTTGTCTAGTTGCCAATGTAGTAAAGGAAATATTCTAGTCAAAAAATTGTTTGATACTCAATATTGTGCAGTCTTTTGTCAACCCAAACCTCAAAACTTTGGATTGTTCTGGATTGTCTAGATCCTACCTCTTGTGGTCCCTATCTTTCTTTATTTTTCTAATTGCTTATTGTGCACTAACTATACAAGTTTTTGCCTTTTCCTTGTTCGGTGTATCTATGTCAGAGACTCATACTTGTGTCCACTTGACTATCTGCAAAATCATTTTTCCTTTATAGCTCTTTGCATTTTTTCAATGGTGTTTGGCCTAAAAGAGCATAATTATTACTACACCTTAAACCCAAGTTGGAAAACGTGATGGCCTAAAATAGCATAATTATATAATGCTGTATAAATGAAATTGAAAAGTGTTGAAGATGGGTATTGATTGAACACCTTTATGAAGGTGCGTAAATGTAGGGGACAGTAGTAAAAGAAAGAGGGGCTTCACAGTAATGGTGAACAGGGCAAGAGAACAACATCAAGACATTGCAACTATAGTAAAGCTGTTGGGCACACATTTAAACACATATAACACAATGCCTTAATGAATATGTCACCCTTAGTCTTAGACAAAGTTTTCATTTGGAATATAGCAAAACAGCAATAAATAATCTTATTTTCACAATAAACAGTCATAAAAAGAGGTCTCTCACAACAGTATGAGGCGTGGGATTAGTCACAAAAGAAAACCCCTGTAGCAACTAACATTATAATCTGGGCAAATTTCCAATAGGTAAGGATGTTGCAGACCTATATCTTTCAGTGTTCCCTGTAGCAATTTCAACATCAATTGGAGACCAAATGATAACCTTAAATGAATTTAGGTTACAACAATAAAAAACAGTAATTTGAATACTAAAAAGGATTGCAGTTGTGGAATAAACATGTTTACCCTTGGATGACTATGATGGTGCTATCATGGAGTAGATTGGGACCAATTTTGTCACTTTATCCTTATGTTTTCCTCTGTTGTCTCAATGAAGAAAATCTTGGGGATTTTTATATGGTTGTTTAAATGTACAAGGATGAGGTTGAAGAAGCTGTTAGGTTGATGGCATACCCGGGCACAATTTTTGGTGGTCCTGTGGATATAAGAAATAGTGAGGAGACTTATACCAAATTCTGGAAAGAATTATACCCATATCCTGGAGGTGATTTCCTGTAGCAGCGAGTCATTAGTAGCCATGAAAGGGGCCGACTTGGATTTTGAGGCCTTACTGTAGCTTGTATTATGGAAGGCATCATTGTCTCAACACACTTTTGGTTAGTATTTCTAATAATGATGCACTCTAAGAAAGTTCTAGGTATCAAAAAACATTAGATTGGTATCTTTTTAGATCTATGCAGACATCTAGGTTGAAGCAGCAAACAATATCCAAATTTGGGCATATTTCGATGCAACACTGATTGAGTCTCAACATCATATGAAACATTTTGTTGCACATCCTAAAGACCTGTAAAAGCACAAATAATGCCACATTATTTCAAATTTGGGCATGATTTTAGACGGTTCATATAGCATGTAAACAAGTAGTGAATTTTAAATTCTGGGCATAACTGTGTGTAGAATAGTAGTAAAAAGAATTTATTTCCAAATCGTTTGTAGTAGGATATTGGACATCCATCTCTAAGAGTATTTACATGCTTGAGCCATCTTCTTGTGAGATGGATCCATGCCCCTTTGTAGTATGGGACCCAAACATCCTTGGCATGTTTTCTCATTGTTTTGGTGCCAATCTCATGAGACCCCCCCCAAAAAACCATAAATCAACTTTAAAAACCGTAACTGTTACCTATAGAATAGCCACCACGTCAAGAAAAATACACATTATTTGGCACTAGGCATAGTTTGGCATTTAGCCATCATGCTGCATCATCAGTCACTGTGTGAAAAAGTAGCATTTCTGTATTCTATGATGAGGACCATGGTGCATTCAATAGTCACAATTAAGTCAGGTCCAAGGCACATCAAAGAGTCATGGATGAGTAAGGTGCATTGAGGAGTTCAACATTGTCAATAGTGCATTGTGATAAACAGTGTGAGGAGACTTTCCAGCATTTGGTCATCTTAGCATTGTTAGCAGTAGGGTGAGAATTTGTGAGCAGCTCCTAGCATTTGTCATTTTCTCAAACCAACATTTTCCAGGCATGCTTATCCACTAAATTTTGTTGTGTGAATTCCTGAAATGTTGTAAGTTCTTTTGTGTGGTTTCCAAAATTTTGCAGCATGATTTTACAATTTTAGCTACCTATGAGGTCTATTAAATCCTAATAGTAATAGCTTATCACATGACATGTTCGATGTTTTTTTCGAGACTTTAGTTATAAAGAACATTGCCTGAGTTTTGTTACTTGTAACTTGTTGAACAACTAAATATACTATGGTAGTAAAGTCTAATATACTATAGTATAGAGCCTAGACTGTATAGCAAATCCAACAAATAGTAAGATGTAGAGCTGTCCCATATTGACCTCCATTTTGATTGAAAAATAAATAAATACTAAAATCTGAGAGATTGCTAGGAGGCAAAATAGTTCACAATTGGCCTACATTTTGATTGAAATAAACCCTAGAGTCTAGGCATTGCTAGGAGATGGAACATTCCAAGATTGGAATTTGATTACAGTTCTTGGCTTTGAGTTTAGCCAAATCTATCTGTGGTGTGCTTGTGTACCATAAATGTACCTTAGTCTTGTAGCGTGTATGTATCATTGTTTGAATATTTGATGGTTTCTCAATTTAGTTGCGTATCTCATCTAACACTTGCAAATTTTTTTTCTTCTGTTAACAGATGCTTTTGACATTTCTACTTTGTTGTATTTCAGCAATGGAATATCACTTTATTCGTCAGGTTAAATTCCAAGTGCAAGACCTAGGTGATTATGACATAAGATTATGGACTTAGCCAAATGAAAAATAGTTGTAATTACTGATGCAGATTTTTAAGGGCCATTGTATTGGTAAAAATAGGCTGCTTGTGGGCCTGACAAATTCGAGCCAGTTGTAATCCTCTTGGAGCTAATTAAGAAGCCGCCTTATAGTGCACCTTAGGTCCATGTAAATAAGTGCCTTAGTAGGTCCTCCATGTAAATAAGCCTAACTTCTTGTTGTTGTGTTCGTGTAGTTCCAAAATAAATGAGATAGAGAAACTATGGTTCAAATTAGTGCAAGTAGTTCAACCTAGCCCTGGAAGATAAATTCTTTGGCACTTTCAACTTGTAGTTTTCCAATGAGTCAAACAAACAAAACCAAGTAAATGGGTGCTATGTGAGGATCTCCAATTCCCTATAAATAATTACATTCTTCGAGGCCGGACTCAACCAACGTCAACCAACTCCATGAAATGAGATTATATAGGAATGGGATTCTATTAATGGCCTGAGGAATGGTCCTGGTCCAATGTGGAAGCGATGAAACGCCTCGATGAGACCAAAAGAGAAAGGAAATGGCCAGATATTTCCTGGGGGTAGAGCTTTTGGTTTACTTATAAGGCCCATGCCCTAGAGATTGAAGGAACCTCTTGCCATTTTACCGGTTTAATACCCTACAGGCGCATATATCGCTCGGGTACCAGATCCAGGTTGATCCAGTTGATCCAAAGTAGTACCACTACCAACAATACCATATACAGTAGATGCAGTACTAGGGTAAGTAGCCGTCGTAGAAGCATCACCTATATAAGATCTGTATAAGCACCCCCATATTAGAGAATGAGATAGATATGAAGATTCTTATGAGAAAGATAGAGACCCAGTAACATATCCATATGCAAGGGTCAAAGATGAAAAAGAAAGGAAGCCCTAATGTCAACTTCCTAAATATGTGGAACCAACATATAATGTGTGATGGACTATAAATGAAGAACAATTGCAAAACATTTCATTATAATCTATCATCACTTGACTACTCCAAAACAATTTGTGACTGAGATCTTCATCATCATCGCGACTGTGGTTGACTAGGGAAAAACTTCTGTGGCTGGTTATCTTTCTCTTCTTCACCAACGTGGCGGCTCTTAGATTGCTTGGGTCTCTTCCTTCACAGCATATAACAGTCACAACAGAGGGTAGTCTCAGTGGTAAGGAGCAGTAGCAGCAAAGCTGCTACAGCTCTCAGTGAAGGCTTGGTAGAGCAACAGTAGCTCTCGGTGGTGAGCTCATGGTGGGAGCATAGCTCATAGTGGGGGCTATAGCAGCTCACGGTGGTGGGTCCCAAGCTCACTGTGAGGAGACTGAGGTAGTAGGAGGAGACTTCTAAGGTAGATGCATCCCACAAAGGCAGCAGCAGGTTGCCAACAGCCTTCACCTAGGTGGGAGTAGGTACAGAAAGTTACGGTCACAGCAGCAGGGAAAGTACAGTCTACAGTCCATGTGGCAACAACAGCAGCAGTAAAAGCCTGCTAGGGTTCACTTAGTTTGGAAATATTTTTTCATACATTCATCTTAGAGTTCTGTGAACTAATTCTATACTCATGTACAAACTTGGTCATCTCATTTAGAGGATGAATTATTAATGCTTTGGGGTTTTTGTCCTTTAAAGGTTTCCCCATGAAAAATCATGTGTTCAATTGTGTGATGTTTTTTTTACTACTGCATTTGTTTTACTTCTGTTAAAATATCAAGTGCTATCTCTATTACAGTCTGCAATTTTTAAAATTACCATACACATGTCAAAATTCAACACTCCTAACCATGAGGATGTCTTATAGATCCAAATCAATCTTCATGAGGCACATCGATGGTTTCTATTTTCTCGAGTTTGTGCACAGATATGAGATATATGCCATTGGTCAAGACTCAAAGGCATTGCCTCTTCATGAAAAGGTTCGATGTTTTTGAAGGTTGAAGACTGTTCATGCAAGATAAAAGATGGCCATTTCAATGGAAATATTTTAATTAATGCTATTATGGAGCAAGAAGGCCCCTCCAATGTGGTGCAGGTTGGCATGCATAATGCACTAGTTTGCAAAGCCGTGAACTTGAATGTTGACAGTAGGTACAATCACATATTTTGAACTCCATGCATTGTCTTTAATTTTTACACCCAATTTTGGAAGAGTTATACCATGGATTAAAAAGCTCATGGGGAAGGCTAGGGGAATGATAAAATTCATCACCAACCATCAACCATTCTCCAAGTTGAAGTTGTTGAAACAAGATATGCCTTAAACTTCATCATGTCACATGGCCTTGTAGATGGAGAATGTGCATTAGTTTTTATGGGGCTGAGAGTGGTATTTGTGCTATTTCCATCCCCAACACAACATTTGAGCTTCTTTGAAATGTGGGGTATCTGTGCTCACAGCACAACATTTGAGTTTCTTTGAAATGCAGATGCAGACAAGGCTTTATTTGGAAAGGTTTATGAGGGCACGGATACCATAGTTGAGAAAACCATGGAAATCATTTCACATGAAACTCCCATGCTTTATTTATTGGTGCATATTTTGAAGAGCTTGTTAGGATAATCGTTGATAAGTGGAACCAATTCAACAGTCCATTGTACACTTCAGCTCATGATTTGAATTCTAGATTTTATGATGAAGACCTCATTGCTCAAAGTGATAGCAAGAAGGGAGCCCCAGTTCAGTGAAGATAAGCCTCATTAGAATATTTCCAGCTTCTCTACAAACTAAGGCAAAGGAAGATTTGTGAAATTTGCTGCTAAGGTGGATTAACTTCGAAATATCAAACTTGGATAAGAGGAGGGCCATGAACCCTATTAGATGGTGGATTTGCCATGGAGCAAAGGTTGTACATTTGCATGAATGTGCTATGCATATTATTTCACACATGGCAATCTCTTCATCAACAGAAGGAATTGTAACACATACATTTTTATTCACTCTATATAGTGCAATAGGTTGGAAACACAAAAGGTAGAGGATTTTGTCTTTGTGTATCCAAATCTCTGCTTTGTGTCATGCAAGAGTGATGAATATACAAGTGGACCTGATAAAGTATGGGACTTAGCCTGGATGAATACCTTCAATATAGAAAATCAAGAAGCTGAGACATGATGTCGATTCAATTAATTCAATAGAGATTGAACGATCCAGATTAAAGGAGGAAAGATGGATCAACGGTGGGAAAGGATTCATGAAGTGAACCTATTCGGGAGATAAGCCATCCCCAAAATAAAATTGAAGATCCGCAATGTTAAGGTGAGATCCACATTTGATCGCAAATTGAAGATCGGGAAGGAGCCCGCAAGAAATCGACGACTCTCAGAAGTTGCAGAAATAGATTTGTGGAAGGAAATTTTGGAAGCCCTTTTTGGAAAAATTTGAAGGCACATATGCAATCCACAATCTGATTGCGGAAAGGACCATTGTGGCCACATTATTGCGGAAGTCAGTTTTTGGGAAAACTGGGAATAACATACCCACAACCTGCAATACACAATTGTGGAAAGGATCTTGTAGAAAGGTTGTAGTGGAAACTAAGTTGCGGAAACTATGTTTTAGAAGCAAGCCCGCGGAAAGCTATATTGTGGAAAGATAGTCTGCGGGACAAAAGTTGCGGAATCATGAGTACACAAGTTACCGAAGAAATATTTGGTCACGTTGCTAAATTCAATTCGAGCAGTTATGAATTCACGAACCTGGAGGAAGATGGTTAAAGAAGTTTAGAATGATTATTGATTGGATTCCTTGCTTTTCATGAGTCATTGAATGGTTTCTTGATCAATTATGAAACTGAAATTCAAGCATACGAACAGGCGCAGGGAATAAAGATCAGCAAGCATAAAACAGGGAGAAGAGAAGTGTGTGACAGGCGCATAAATGAGGAGAAAGCATAGAACAAAGATAGTGAAGGGAGCCAAGTTTGAATGAGTAGAAGCAGAAGAAGATCAAAGAATGTAACAAAGTTGGTAAGCATAGCTATATCTAGTTTTCAGCATATTGTACTGAAAAAGGTTTAAATCTATGGAATAAGGGTGGTAGGGTGGTGCTAGGGAAGACGAGTAGTATTCTATGTGCAATTTGGAGTTTGTACAAGTCTAGTGGGTGCTAGAAAACCAGGAGAGTTGGTGCTCTCCACAAGTTATTGCTTGTAAAACATAGATTGTAGCCTCACTTGAGTTGGTGGTCAAAGAAAGCTAATTTATAATGAAATAATTTTCTCTTATGAGTTTCCTCATGAATATCTGTATCTGTCCCCATCATATATGTGATTGATAACAATTACTTCTATTATATATTTGTTGCATTATCAAGGCTGTAACTCTGTGGACAGTAATAAATTTTTAAAAGGTCAAAACTTTTTTAAGATTAGGAATAACTGATTCAACCCCCCAGCACCCCTTCTCAGTTGTTCGAATAATCTCAACACCTGCCATATCAACATCAATATGAAAATATTGAACCTTCCACAACAACATCAGTATGAAAATATTGAACCTACCACATCAACATCAGTATAAAAATATTGAGCATCAGTATGAAGATACTGAAACCAGTGTTATCAGAACCGGCCCGGAACTGGCAAAACCGGCCGGTCTGACCGGTTCACAGGGTCAACCGGTCCGATTCATAAAAAAAATTTGCAAAACCGGAAAATGGACCAAACCGGCCTCTGAACCGGCCGGTTGCGTACGGAACCGGCCAGTTCAGAGGCCGGTTTGGTCCATTTTCCGATTTTGCAAATTTAAAACAAAAAAAACAAAAACTGTGCATATTTATTCTTGGCTCAGGCAGATTTATTCTTCTCCTGCCTTACTGAGCTACAACATCACTTAAAACTGTGCATATACATCTGCCATACCTCATCACTTCTCCTATTCAAGGGAAAGTTTCCAGTGTCTCTTAAATATGTGCTTGCAAAGTTGTGATAGTTCCAATAATGGCATGTCTTTTTTACTTTTTATTTTTATTTGTTCATATGCATACATGCTCATGGATCTGTACTGTTCATGCTTATAAGCCAATAATGTCCAGTCATCAAAGGAACCTTCTATGTCAATGTTGTTCATGGAGCAACTTCCCAATTTACTTCTGCTCACTAGCCAACAGTCCATGGAGAACTGTTCCCCAAACACAATTCTATACTCAATCAATCTTTGACTTTTAGAAGTCATTAGTCTTCTCTCAATCACAATTCACTCAACTTCTTGTCTCAATCAGAAACTTTGCATATTTGTGTATTAATGGTTTGGATTCATATGTATGCACATGAATATATATGTTTTTTTACAAAATATGAATATTTTATGTATTTTTTAGTCAGCTGGTTTTTTTCCGGTTCTGGTCCGATTTTCGGTCCGGTTCACATTTTTGGCTTCGCCGGTTCGATGACCGGTCCGGTTCTGATAACATGGACTGAAACTACCTCTTTCCCACTGGCCATCTTGGTGCATTGCCTCGGTGGGTCCTCTAGTAGATCCATCTGGGCATATTGTCTAACTTACTAACCCTTTCGGGCTGACAAGGCTAGTCATATAGATGGATCTCCCTGAGGACCAAACAAGCCTTGTCTAGATTACTGACCCCTTTGGGCCAAAAAATCCTATCCAGACATACTAATCCTTCTAGGGTCAATAGGCCTCGTTTGACTTACTAACCTTTTTGGGCCAACAAGCGTAGTCAAACATACCCTACCCTAGACTAGTCTACCACACCACTACAACATAAAAATCCTTCTACCATATTATTCACTCCCTCTTTTGAGGGAGGTCCTGTTGGACTACGCCAAGCTTGTCTCGAAAGTATTTAAACTTTACATGAGACAGAGGCTTAGTCAACACATCTGCCACTTTTTCCTTTGTAAGAAGTTACTTGATCTTTAAAAATCCGATTTGTACCATACCTCGGATGTAATGATATCTAATTTTGATATGTTTCAACTTATCATGGAACACTGAGTTTTCTGTCATATTAATACAACTATGATTATCGCAATGGATATCAGTCACATCTACTTTTGCATCAAATAATCATGTCAATGTCTTGCGAAGCCATATTTCTTTGTTATACACTAAACATGCTGCAATGTATTCAGCTTCTATCGTGCTAAGTTGTCACATACCCCAAATTGGAAAAACATTTTATGTTCTAGGAGATATTATGTTTTAATTTTATTATAAATTTTGTAACTAATGACCAAGTGGGGTCAAAGATAATTGCATTTAATTGCTGAATATTTTATTAATTAATAAATGAAAGATGAGACAACAACTTAAGGAGGCTGTTAAATGAGTGTTTTACTGGCCACTTGGTGAAATAGGCTGGGTTGGGAGCAGATTGACACTTGGAAGCATCCTCAAACTACTTCTAGCTGTTGTAGGAGGCAACTTCCCTATTTTCGTAGTCATGTTCTCCAAGAAAGTGGAACAAGAGAAGGTGGCTCATTAAGTGAAAACTGACCCAAAATACATAGGCATGCTGATAAAACTTCCCATTGAATTCAGCAGGAGCTGCTCATTCTTTACTTGTGAAATTTCAGAGTGAAATTAGTGCACAAGAAATTCGATCATATTAGAGGAAATTTCAACTCAAAATGGGCCTCCTAAAAAGAATTAATAAAATAATAGGTAAAAAAATAAAATAATATTTATTAATTTTGGAGGAAGAAAAGAAAAAAACCACTTTTTTGTTTGTATTTTTTACATATCTCCCCGTGTTTTTACTCAAATTTCAATCGGGAGAGATCGTTGGATGTGGAATTTAATTCTGCATCCAACGAGCTCTCCCGATCGAAATTTGAGTAAAAACACGGGGAGATATGTAGAAAATACAAACAAAAAGTAGTTTTGTTTATGATACCCATCCCCAAATTTATATTAAAAAAGTGTTTAAGACCTATACGGTATTTCAAATTTAAAGCAATTTCATTGGCTAACACATGATGACATGGAATTTGAATCAAAGTTAAAAGGCCCATTTTGAGTTGAAATTTCCTCTAATCCGGGAGGGGACAAGCAAAAGTGTTTGAGTGAAAAGTGTTGAATTTCTGAACTAGTGCAACTAATTTGAGCTGAGTTCTTACTGCTACAGGCAGGAAGATTGCTGTTGATTACTCTGTGTAATTGCAGAGGTTTCTAAACCAGGTCTATCATCCAGTGCTTTCAACTAGGTGGATCAACAGACAGGCTCCGGGGTCCTAAGATTTTCAGTTCAGCTATCTTTAGGAGTTGGTTGGGAGTAATGGGCTCCTTAAGTTGTTGTCTCCTCTGCTATACTACCAGGTTCTACATTTTATTTCTAAGTTCTCTATGTAATATTAGGAACAAGAATGAATGAATTTAGGAAATAATATATTTATATGTCTATTTCATCTGTTATTGAAATTACTTGGAGAAAATCTTTTACTGTTGAAAGATAGATGCATTCTTGATTAGATATGGATTAGAATGAATGATTAGGGTTAATTTCAAATTTACCGATGAATAAAATACCTAACTGTATTTTTCCACACCTTCAAGAAGGTAGTACTCTAGTACAGTAGGTGAGACTAAATTATGATGGATAAATCAAATCAAGAATGTAGGATTATGATTATTTACTTTCTACAGATTCCTTATAGGAATGTTCAGAAGTTTCCTTAGTTAGAATACATTAGTTAAAAAGATAAACAAGAACTATCCTAAAGAAAGGTCTTTTAAAAACCAGTACACAGTTTGTGTAACTGTGTTCTTTTTAATATAGTAATAATTACTAGCTATAAGCTTAGTTTATTATAATTACATATAATTATTAAACATTACAGGAACATAAAAATAACATAAGTAGGAGTAACTAATAAATAGTAAAATAAAGTTATAGTAATCATATAGGTTGGCGAATAACGCATAAGTAATTTCATTACTATTGTAAGTAAAAAAAATCAAGCATTAAACATATTGTAGTTAAACAATAACACTGCAGAGATTTTGAATCATATAAAAAAAATACAAACCCTAAATTTAGGGAAAACTGTCAACTAGCTTTCTTTTACTTCCTCTTCCTAGATTAGGGCTTTTACAGTTTTACCCTCTTTCTCTTAAAACAAACTCTTCATTTCTACAATTATAATATCCATATTATAAATGCCCAGTATTAAATAAAATTTAAACAGAAACATAATTAAACTGGTTATCAAGAATAAGCTAAAATAAAATAAGAATAGACAATTTAATAGAGAGTTCTATTAAAAATAAACAGAGTTATAATAATGACTTAAAACTTAAAGTAAAAGCTAAATTATGATAATAAGTCTAGACTAAGTCACGAGGTCGAATCCTATAACCAAGAAGAATTTCACTTCTTCTACTATCATATCATAATAATAAAATCCTAAATTAATATTAAATAAAATATGATTTTAATCAAAATAAACACCTTAGGATTGAAGACCATAATTCTAAAAGACTGCAAATTTTATTAAAACCAAGGCTGGTGCTTTTCAAAACCAAATTATCTCGATCCATTAACAGTCTTAAAACCCAATGGTCGAGCCATACGGCTATAAATTTTATCCTTTAAAAACACAAGCCTGCAAATTAAAACCCTAACATAATTTTTGTTAAAAAGAAAAACGTAGCAGTTCACAAAGAAGTCACGGCCTTATGTCTTGTCCGAATAACTACAGTTAAGATTTCAAAGCTTAGTCAAAATATAAAAGATTTCAAACCCTATGTTAAAGCATAAGAATAATCCAACTAAATAGAGCTACAGCCAATGGCTTTACAAGTTTTCTGTAAAACAGTTTACGACCATATGGATTTTACAACCACAAGAGTTGAAAACGAATCCATAGCTTAAGAGTTCAAAACTTGGTGAGACCATATCACCGATAACCCCACATCATTGTAGGAGGAACCTCTAGGAAAGAACTAAGGCTTACCAGTTGGTCGAGAAGCGTGGAGAATTTTCTCCTGAAGCAGTTCATGCCACCCAGCCTCTAGAAGCACCTATAGAATAACCCGCACATTATACAAAGAAACGTTATGATATTATTTTTAAAATAAAATCCTAGTTACAGTTAAGAAATGATAAAAATGTTGCAGGCAGAGTGAATAAGCTTACCTGGAGAATTTTTACTCTCGATCGCACAATAGTTTGGTTACACGACGAATCGAGCCCAGTAAAACCTCTTACTCTAGCATCTGGGTAGGAGAAAAACTTAAGTTAATACCTTGACAAGATTTTTTAAGCCAATAACCAAGGCCACAATAGAACCTAAACTCTCCACAGTCAACAAATTTTCCACTAGGAAAGTTCTGAGCTAGAACCGAGACCTCACTGCTATCAAGATAGAGATTTTAGTTGGGAAACACACAGAGGAAGACATTCACGGAGCCAGCATCTGAAAATCAAAGGCCATCACTTATAGATATGAAACAATGGTGTAAATGGCGATGAGGCCATGAGCCTGGTAGCACTCTCCATAGCAAAAAGATAGGGTAAAATGCTATATTTTAGGGTTTTGGAGACCTTTATAGTGAAGTTTACCAAAGTCAAACACCCAACCATTAATCGACGTCCACATGGAGTCCTCTATGATTTTGATTTTTGGGTTTTACTCTATAGTTTTGAGAGCCCTTGGTGTAACCTGCAAACGAGAGGTTAAATATAACCTTCGTTATATTCTCTTTTGAAAATCGATAGATTTCTTTTTAACATAAGATTTATTTAGGTATGATTCGAATTAACCAACTTGGACTGGCTCCAGCGCTAACTCAATGTGGGAAAATCACCACTAGGAGCTCACTAAGTCAACTCATCACAACTAAATCAGTTCACAGTCACTTAATTAAACAAGGTAGGTAGGAAAAGGTGCCTGACCTCCTTAAATAAGGGAAATGGGTAGATAGGCTAACTGGAGATGAACTAACTGATTCCCATCGAAGGATAACTCAACACAGACTAGGGTGAACTGATGGTCATACTCACACGACTCAGTGTGGGTTCCTAAATTATAGGGATTGGCCTCTAGAGCTCCTAAACTCATGCAAACTAGCACATCAAGTGGTAGGTGGGCCACAGATGAGTTCCCCATGGAACTAGTGAGGTGGAGACATACTCTTAATCTAGGAAATGACATTTAGACTATGGTGGTCAAGGGAGGATTATAATTAATCCTTACACCCCCCCTTAATCCTAACTTGGAAAACCTGGGCCCTGGAAACTAAGACCAAAGGTCACCCATACAATCTAATGCAAAAAGTAACTGCTCAATAAATCGAGGAAAATGGGGAAAACCTCATTGGAACCCCCCCCCCCCCCCTCCCCCGCCCCTCCCCTCAAAATGAATAGTGGAACCATGATCAAGCTTTCACACCAAGAGACAATTTTCTCCTGAAAAAGAGCTTGTGAAAAATTTATGTAGTCTGCACATCTGTGGAGCAGTAATGTAGTGTGATGGTCCCTTTGTGCACTAGTTCCCTCATACAATGCATGTGAACCTCTCCAGCTTCTTCCAATCTGATGCCAGATTAGAGAAGAAATGTTGATTCTTTTGTAGCCAAACTTGCATCTTTCGAACCTATTTGACAGTATGGAAGAGTTCAACTTGGGATTCCATTCCTTAGGGGCTTTCATGATCCCATTCAATGGATTCCTTAGCTTGCATGTCAAGAGACAATCAATGTACCCCTTAGGTTTTTCCATGCATATTCTTTTTCCCAACTTTTCATCTAGAAAGTTACTTTCATCTCTTCTTTCTAGAGGAAGAGAGTCATGATTTGATGCCCCATTGTTATTTAATGACTCATATTCATTATCCATGGCTTCTTGTTTTGGTTAATAAAGACAAGCCACTTCGCAGAACAGTTCATTAGATCTCACCATCATGTAGCATCTCTATGAGAGTTTGAAACACCTCTCTGGGAGAAGTGAATTTTCATGGCATAGTGCAAGGCTCTCATTTTGAAACTGATATCTGGTTCTCCTTTTGTCAAATGAATCTCCAGCCATGCTCCCAACAACCTCAATGACTTTTTGAGCCCATTTAGGCCTAGGATTGGGAGTAGGGACTAGATATGGATTTGGATATGATTGAACTTCATCTTCAATTTGAAAAAATGATTCAACTAGGTTCTCTACTTCGGATTCTGAATATGAAACATTAATGGAAACATCATCATATGCAAAAGGTTTAGGTAGAATCAATTTACCTTCCATTTTAAATGGCAGCTGCAATTTCACTGTATCTGAGTATGGAAGAAATTGTGAGAATTCATATGCCTTGGAGGCATAGTTTGCAACACCTTTCTCTATCAGCTTCCCAGTAGATATATTTATGATTTCCATTGAGTCGGATCAAATACAACTCGCTTTGGTGAGCCTGTATGAATCATCTGATATACAAACAACTAATTTGATGCTAAAGAGGGCACATAGAGGGAATTCATGAACAATCCACACTCTAATTTTATTGTACCCTTCCCCTCATCCCGTATTTGAGTGTCATCTCCCATGTGAATACTTGGACCATTAGTAAGATTTAATGAAGAGAATAATTTTTTGGATGCAACAATGTGATTGGAGGCTCCTGCATCAATGGGGAAGGCATGTGTAGAAGGAGCAAGTCGATAAGTCGACTTGAACGAGAGCCGACTTAGTCGATCAGCTGACTAAGTCGGTCGGCCGACTAAACTAAGAAAATAGGTCGGCCACCTAAGGTCGCGTCGGTTCACCGAACAGACAGGTAGTTATTTTGTAACCATTCTGTAATCATATATATTAGGCTGTTGAGCCAGATGAGAACTCAGTTAAGTTCTTTGCATTGTATGGACTCATTTATATAATATAATCTGTTTATTCACCTATCTATTCTTATCTCTTGTATCTATTTTATATTTATATATGTTTTAGTGTGTATTATTGGTAACCTTATGTGATCTGTGAGATTACAACATTGGTTCCGTTGCCGGTAGTACACGACTGGAATGTATGCAAACAGATGATACTAGAGCTGGAGATTAAGGACTGGTGGGAACGTAAAGTTACAAACTACTTGCATAATTATGCGCAAAGGAATAGATTAACAGTTGCACAAGCAAAATAAAGATTTTTCACAGAGACGCATGAAAAGTTTGTCGAATCAATGCCCCAACTTTGAAGAAATTCCTAGATGAGAAAACCAGACGGGATTAAAGAACAACAGTTGCTGGAAAAACTGATCTGTGGAGGTAGAACAAACTTGTCGGAGTGGTTTGAGAAAATTGCCGACGACTTCTGTGAGGAACAAGTAGTCGAAGACAGAACTTTGGTAGAAACAGTTAAGGAGAAATTTTACATAGATCTCGCTGAACAATTTCTGTGTTCCCTACCGTCCTTGCTGTTCAAATTTTTGATCGAGAAAGGAGTAGCACATATCGTCGAATCTCTTCCATCACTTCACGAACTGCCAACAAACTCTAACTGGCCGGAGAAGCAGAGGAAGTGGGGAAAATTTATTACAGAAAGGGAGTGGGAATACTTCCTAAGCAAATAGATCGAACTATCCGGGCTTTCTAAAAAGCGTCGGGTAGGATATGGGGGGGTAGCTGGTCATATGTTGAGATAGAGTATAGTGGATCCTAGTTGACTAGAAATAGATACCAGTCACCAGTAATGAGAAGTCGACTAAAAGGGAACTCAAGAGAATAGTATCATACGAAGGTATGTCGAACACTTAGAAAATAGAAAGGGAAGAGAGACACCAAAGAAAGGAAGAAAGATAAGAAAGAGCCTTAGAGCTGCACAGAGGAAGGAACCCTAGGGAGAACAACTGGGAAGAGAGTCCGCTAGAGTCGGGTCATGACTGACATGAAGAAGGTGTGGAACAAGAAGCGTCCCCTACGGAGGAAGAATTGTGGATAGAGCAGCCAGAATCTCTCCAATCAAGACCTCCCAATGAAGGAACAACCCTTTCTCCATTGAATCCGCGTAATCGAATACAGACTATTATCGAAGAAGACCTCCAACTACGAGCTGGTGACTTCAGTATATGGATTCGACTAGGCGACGAAACTTACACTGGACGACACCTTATTATACATCGACCAGCAGAAGGGAACTGGGTGACCTTTCAAGCAGCACCCTTCCACCGAAGTATCCACTTGCTCTTACCGACACATGAAGGAGTGCCCCCCCCATCAAATACAACTTTAGAAGAAACATACCATTCAGAACTGTGGGCAAATAGTTGCAGTGGACCATCGACAGCAGAAGTCAACATCAAACAATTGCAAGTCGACAACCGAATGGAACGAAAGTTCCGTCGACCAGAGTTCCGCAGACACGAATACACCAATAACCCCACCACCCTCATCACCACCCCCACCTCCACCGTCGCCACCTCCTGAGAGCAGTGACAGTGATTTAGACATGGGTCACAGATCGGCTCACATTCCTCTTTATGAGGGGGATGAGGACCCCAGACGACACTGGTTCATCTGCGAGTCGACTTGGGAGGCCAATAAAGTTACAGACGAAGATAGTCAAATGGAATAGTTCGCAGGAGCCTTAAGGAAAAGGGCATTGACATGGTACATGACCTTTTTGGAAAGACAACCCAGAGTGACAAAAGCCAAGATTAAGGCACAATTTTTTTCATTTTTCAAAACTCCAGATGCTAAGCACCTGGCCACAAAAAAACTTAAAACCACATAAAAAAAGCGAGGGGAATCTGTCCATGAATATGATAAGCGTTGGAAAGACCTACTGAGCCAGCTAGATTATGTTATAGATGAATAGTTATTAATCCAATGGTTTCTTTCAAGGCTATCTTAGAAAGTACGGTGACACATCAGTCTGGAGACATTCAAAACTTATGAAGATGTGCTAACGAAAGCTCTTCAGGTGGAGATGGACGAGGATATACCCGCTTACCCCATGGACCACAGATTGGAAGAACAGTTCGAGAACGTACACAAGTCTCTGAAGGAGCTAAGCCTCAAGAATCAGGAGATATGGTGCACCAAATGTTCGACGACCGGCCATTCGAAAGATAACTGTTGACAAGAATATAGCTGACAAGACGTTCGATTCGTACAGAACAAATCCTTTTGCGACATTTTCCAGGAGCATGGAGATCAGTCGATGAAAGACTGCCCATTCAACATGAAGAACGGCAAAGCCTCCTGGTGTGCCATCTGCGAGACCAAAAGTCATAACACGGCCGACTGTCAGTTAAACCTGAAGAACCGACAGAACGATCAGGTGGTCTACCAAACGACTGCAGTGGCACAACATAACAAGCAAAACAATCTAGCAAATGATCCGAATGGTCAAAGATACGATGGTTGACGATATGAGCGCTAGTACGACAATTAACGCATAGGTTATGGAGGAAGAGGTCGATTCCCTGGGAATCGTGACACACGACCGCGCTGACCCATTCAGTGCTTCACATGTTATAAAGAGGGGCATCGATATGCAGACTGTCCATACAAGGACATAACTGATCTCAAATTCTGTACTCACTGCAGGGTAGGGGATCACTCACTGGAGGATTGCCCTACCATGTTAGAAAAAATTAATACCAAGAAAAATGTTAATGTCTTGTCTTGTGTGCAAAAGAATGATATAATAACCACCAAAAATTTGCATATTGTAACTTGGTAAGGAACAAAAACAGGAGCTTATAACCCCAGAATCAGTACAATAAAAGAGAAAAATGTCTATCCTGACCCACTGAAGGAAAAACAAACATATAAAGAAGCAACTCATGTATTTCAAGAAATTGCACGACAAGAAAACATTCATAACAGTCGACCTAACACAATAAATGAATTAATCCAGCTCGTTCAAATAGACAACTCAGTATCCCAGTTCATCGATTTGTTGTATGAAATAAAAGGTACCAACTCTGAAAAACAAACAAAGAACATTTGCAGCTTAAGTAAAAAAGACAAAAGTGATGCCAACCCACTTGTTGACCTGGAAATTGAAGGTTACCACGTCCAACAAGTAGTACTCGACTTCGGCTCACAAGTAAACATCATGACTCGTGACACTTGGGAACAAATGGGAAGACCTCGACTCTATGAGTTAGGCATATACCTGAAACTAGCCGACTAAGGCCTAATTGAACCCATTGGAGTCTGGAAAGACGTCGACACGACTATCAAAGGAATCTCCACCAAGGTCGATTTTGAAATCATTGACCATAAGGAAGGATCCATCTCCTTCCCAGCGTTAGTCGGTCAACCTTGGGGTAGAAAGATGAAAGCATCCATATCTCTGGACAAGGAACGAATCAAATTAAAAGGAAATGGTCAAAAGGTCATTGTACCCATTCATCCATCTCAAGGGGAACCTTGGACTGAACCTATTGATGAAGAAGTCGATGTCAGACAACTCTACCAAATCCACAACAATGTAGACTACACAGAACCAAACATCCATGGAGAACTTTATTTAGGTAACCAAGACTCAGTTGGTTATAACTCAGACGTCGAATTGTATGATTGAGAGATCAAAAAATACGAAACACAAGCAAGAGGGTGCTGGACTATACAGAAAGTATAGAAAAATCCCACCCAACAGTGCTTCATAGTGTCCATTGTCCCAAAAATCTTCGAAAAGAAAATGAGGGAACACCCTACCTTACAACCGACCAACCTGAATACTACACAACTACCAAGGTATAAGGAAAGGGAATCACCAGTCATGCATGTCGAACAAGTCTCCAAAAATATTGGTGAGCATGGCCGACTGCAAAGCCTAGTTGAAACTTTTACAGGGCAAGATGCTAGATGGTGGGATACCCATCAGACAAGACTACAGACCTGGACAACTGCTTCGACTTACTTTGTCAAAAGGTTTGGAGGAAAGAAGTTAACCCAACAAGCTCAGATACCTATATTCACTCAAGGATAGAACCGAGAAGATCACATCAAAACTTGTCTAAAGGAGTGGAGAAGACTTGGATACAAGGATGAATGAGCATGGCCACACTTATTTCCATCAACCCAAACAAATGGTATAAGATGGAGGAAGCTAGAGGTGAAACCTTCCTATGGCATGAACTCATGGAAAATTTTATTAAAGATTTCAACTTTATACCTCAAAATGAAAATCTGGTCGAAACAACAAAGCAAATTAAAGAATTCATCTAGCCGACCGAAAATAAACCCTTGCAACATCATCGATAGACAAGGAAATGTAACAAAATACAAGCAGAGCTAAAACCACAGTCGACACGATTACAATTAGAAAACAAAAACACAGAAGGAAAAAGCTTTAGATGGAAATCCAACCATGTCGAAACAACAAAACCTATTTGCACCATCCGAAAAGTCGAAACAATAGACAAAACAGATACTGACAGAATGACTGCAGCCGACTTCCTTGCCACATTCTCACAGTTCAAAGAAGGAAGTTGACCGATCAATGAAGCCAAAGCACCAGAGTGGCTAGATGCTAAAGTCAAAACTAAAGAATTCAACATCTCAAATGATGATCGACCAAAAATGGCAAAGATTGGTGACTACTAGAGCGAACAACAGACCACAGAAATAGTGAACTTACTAAGGGAGTTCCAAGATGTATTTGCTAGAGATTACAAAGACCTAAAAGGATTAGTCCACGAAATGGGAGAAATGAAAATTGATACTAAACCTGATGTTCGACCTGTGAAGAAAAGGCCTTGTAAACTAGCTCACAAATACAAGGAGATAGTCAAAAAGGAAATTGATAACATGTTAGCACCAGGTATCATCTACCATATCGACCAATCAGAATGAGCAAGCCCTATGGTCGTACAACCCAAGAAAAATGACCCGACCAAACTAAGAATCTGTGTCGACTTCAGGGAACTAAACAAAGTAACACTAACAGACCCATTTCCAACCCCTTACGCAGATGAAATCTTGAATGAAGTTGCAGGACATGAATGCTACTCATTTACAGATGGATTCTCAGGCTATAACCAAGTACCAATAGCTAAAGAGGACCAGAAGAAGACCACATTTGTGTGTGAATTTGGTTTCTTTGCTTACAAAGTTATGCCTTTTGGATTAAAGAATGCACCTACAGTGCTTTCTCGAATTATTGTCAAAACATTTCAAGAATACATCTATAAGACCATGGCAGTATACTTTGATGACTGGACAATATACTCCACCCTAAAAGATCATTGCAAATGGCTCCGACTTATGCTGGAGAGATGTCGACAGATTCAACTCTCCCTAAACATCAAGAAATGTCTATTTATGACTCCCATAGGGATACTATTAGGGCATATTGTCTGTAAGGAAGGTATTAAGGTTGACTTTGCAAAAATTAAAATTATCCTCGACTTGAAAGCACCAGTAAACCCTAAACAAGTCAAGGTGCTACTTCGCCACACAGGCTATTACAGAAAATTCATAAGATATTATTCAGATATGACCTATCCTCTTGAAGAACTATTAAGAAAAGACCAAGAGTTTAACTAGACAGAGGAATGCCACATATCATTCGAAAAATTAAAAAGAAAACTATTCGAAGCCCCCATCCTAAAGTTTCCAAACTGGTCGATCAAATTCCATGTTCACATTGATGCATCAGGCCTAGCAATAGGAGCAATCCTAACTCAACCAGGAGATGATGGAATGGATTATCCCATAGTTTACAGTAGTAGAAAATTAAACAAGGCTGAAAGAAATTACTCCACCACAGAACGAGAAGCCCTAGGTATGGTCTTTGCCCTCCAAAAGTATCAACATTACCTCTTAGCTAACCCCTTCATATTCTATACCGACTATCAGGCCCTGAAATATCTTATCAATAAACCACTCCATCATGGAAGGATTTGTCAATGGCTACTTCTCTTCCAAGAATTTGAGTTTGAAGTTGTTGTCCGACCAGGCAAGTTAAATGTCGGTCCCGACCATCTATCCCGAATCGACACAGGAGAAGAACCAACAGGAGTCGACAACGACTTACCTAATGCACATTTATTTCGGATAGAAGCAGTCCTAGCAAAACTAGAAGAAATAACTCAGTTCTTAGAAAACGGACATGCACCAGAAGGTATGAGCACCAAGAAAAAACAGATCTTAGCTATGAAGGTTGCACCATACAACCTCATTAATGGATTTTTATACAAAATGGGATTAGACGACATCCTCAGAAGGTGTGTACTCAAACATAAACAAGACCGCATTCTACGTGAAGCACATTATGGACCTGCAGGAGGACATTTCCAAGTAGACACAACTGCAAAGAAAATCCAACAGTCAGGACTATGGTGGCCGACACTCCATAGAGATTGCAAAAATTTTGTTAGTCGATGTGACAGATGTCAATGACTAGATCGACCCTTGCCTAGTACAAAAATGCCCTTGATATCAGTAAACCCCAGTCTCACATTCGAAATCTGGGCCATAGATTTCATAGGACCATTTCCTATCCCAACAAGAAGATCAGGTGCAAGGTATATTCTTACTGCAGTGGAATATGTCACTAAGTGGGCAGAAGCCGAACTAGTCGATACATGTTCTAGTGAGATAGCTGCTAAGTTTATTTATGAGAATATCATCACTAGATTTGGATGTCCACTAACCCTGATTAGTGACCAGGGGACACACTTTATCAACAAGACTATCAAAACCCTAACCGACCAGTTCCAAATCGACCACCGTCGGAGTACAACATATCATCCTCAGTCGAATGGAGCGATTGAAACATTCAATAAAACATTAACAAAAGGATTAACTAAAATATGTAATGCTAACAAGGATGACTCGGATGAGAAAATACCTGCAGTCTTATGGGCATACAGAACAGCCTATAAACGATCAACCGAACAAACCCTTTTTCGACTAGTCTATGGACAAGAAGTAGTAGTTCCACTACACTTCCAACAACAGACACCTATTATCACAGAAATACTACATGTCGATCTCAAACAGGGAAGGAAGGATCGACTATTTCAACTCAGCAAGCTGGAAGAGCATCGACTCATGGCTATACAACACCAAGAAATCTAGAAGCAACAACAGAAAGCATGGCACGACCGCAACATCAAGAACAAAAACCAGTCGGTCGGATAGCTTGCTTTACTATACAATAGTCGGGTCAAAGGAAAACCTAAGAAGATCCACACAGAATGGATGGGACCTTACGTTGTCAAAGAGATACATCCCAATGGATCAGTTTGACTAAGGACATTACATGGCATAGTATTTCGGAAGCTCATTAATGGAGCTCGAATAAAACGCTACAGAAACTAATTCAAAAATAAATAAATAAATAAAAATCATATAACGACCATAATCGTCAACCAAAATCCATAAAAAACTAAAAATTCCAAAAAACAAAATAATACCCTACAGACAGAAAACCATGACAGGAAATCACCATATCGACAACTGCCATCATGACCATCGACCTGGCACCATCGACCACTTTCATCGACTGACTACTTCTGTCAACCATTCTCATCACCGACACCAACCGACGACCTCGATAGTCCCATCGCGCATTCATGACATCGAGTGCCGAAAACAATTCGCCATTAACACACACTCGTGTACTCCAGCTGGAACATCATGTCCGCCATTAATACATCCATTGCCACACACAACCACAGCATCGCCTATAAATACTGGATCGCCGAAGGTTCATTCACCGAAACCTATACAAACAGAGCATCAGAGCATCCAGTTGACCAAAAGCTAACAACCGCTTAGTGATATTGACCAAACCGACACAATGGCCCCCAAGTAGACTAGAGCATCAACCAAGGCCAAGGAGACATAGGTTGCGGATACACCTTTAGTCCGCCGACTGAAGAACATTGAAAACACCAAAGTACAGGAAGGCTCATGGAAAAAGCTATGGACCGAGATACAAGAATGGGCCTTTGTTGACAAAAAGGCCACTCAAGCAGCACAAAAAATCCAACATAGCACTCTCTTCGGCTATGCCAATGCACCGCTGATGGCCAGCTTTGGTGGCATGAAGGAAGCTACTGTCAAGTTCATTATCAGTCGATACCACAATGGCCAGTTCTACTTCGACGAGTCGGTCGACATCTCTGGAGATGTCATCTCCAAGCTGATGAGTCTCTCTAATAAAGGAGACCCCATACCAGTCAGAATCAAAGAAGGACTGGTCGAAGAGCTTATTGGGTCACCTTCCGATAAAAACTCCAAGGGGTTGATGATTAGCCAAATCACAACCCGAACACCACAGATTGTGGCCAAAATCATTGCAATAACACTCACTCTAGTAGGTCGAGGCAACGACCTCAAGTTAGAGATGCTAGAAGCCGTCGACACCATTGCCATCGACGGACGAATATACAGATGGGGTGATTATGTCGTCGACATGGTGAAAACCATCTGTGAGAGATTCCAAGAAACGGGGGGAATCATCAAGTTCCCCTCCCTCATCTTATGGACTGTCATGTACCACATCTTCCCAGAGGGGAGTCCAGTGTTTCAGGAATCGTCGAAGTTCGACATGTGGAGGTTTAAACCCTTCTCCCAGAAAGGAACCTTGCACAAAATTGAGCGCAGAAAAGTATTTCTGGAGAATTGGTTCCACCAACTCAAAGTCTGCATGATTAGATGGAGGGTGCCTCAAAACATCTGACAAAATCTACCCGCGAACTCCCACATCCAGCTGGAGCTTGACCATACCTCGGTGTGGTACATGCAGGGCAAGGATTCCAACGCCAAAGCCCTCGACTACTATCCATCGGTTGACCAGATCTTCCGAGAACTGTCTCAACAGGCCAAGACAAAAATACCAGTACCAGCAACAACAAAACAGATCGACTTCTCCATCGAGGAGCCACTCACGGACCAGGAAAAAGAGGAAGACTATGAGCTCAACCTCTACATCAGTACATTTGTGTCGGAGGAAACACCGGTCGACTGCAAATAACTATCAAACCTACGACTGCAAAGAGAACAGAACCCTAGACCACACAACCAAAGCCACAGCCACAGCAGCAGATAACTCCTTCGGATAAAGAAAGTGTTGTCCCGACTTAGGAACCGACGGGTGAGACAGAACTAGACAACCCTGAGTACGCTGTTACAAAATGCATTATTCGAAAACTCTCAAAAGAAATAGTAGTATCTAGGAAGAAACTAAAAACACAAGAACACCAACAAGGTAAAGGTAAGCACAAGCTTATCATTGCCGAATCATCAGAGGACGAAGATGAACTGGCAGCCACGGCCCTCGACATCATAGAGGATGCCGCCGCAAATAAAGTGCTGGTTGAAACCCAGTTCCAGCGCTTTGTCGACACAGGAGCACAAGCAGGTCGACCGAAGAAAGCAAAGACTATGACGACGCCTGAAAATATCGTCGATCTTGTGTCGATGCCTCCACCCCCATCACCAACAAAAATAACCAAGGAGCAAGCACCGGCACAACAGTCAGTTAGCTCCCTCGACTTATACAAAAGCGCAATGCTGAAGACGGTAAAAGCAAAATTCAATAGAGATAGCGACTTACAAGCTTTCTTTGAGACACTGCCTGCATTGTTTAAGTCGGCTTAGAAGATTTCTACCCAGGCACCTATCTTCACAGGACGGGGTACACAGCCCCCAATCGTTGCAACCATCACGTCGACTTTCACAAGAAATCTGGGCAAGGAGGGTAAAGTGATTGGACATTGGTCCTCCACTATTGCACTGACTAACCTCGTACCCCAAGTCGACCTACCAACCACCGCACCTGCTGAGGGAGGACCTGACCTAAATTCACACCCTCGGCCTGACAACCCACCACTCAACCATACTTCACCCAACCCAATCACCCCCGACCATTCTCCAACTCCATCACCACCGCCACCACCATCTCCACCACCACCACCACCCCCTGACTCAGAAACAAGCCCACCACAATCGACTACATTAACACAACCAGAGGTGGTGGTCATCCCACCTCCCCAACCAGACAAACCATCGGCCTCTAACCCACAAGCCAAAGATCTCGCATCAACTGTTGCAGGTACACAGGAGGCAGACAAAGAAAAGCACAAGAAGAAGAAGGAGCATCATGGAAAGTCTCCAAAGATCCAAATTAGCTTGAAGGATGCAAGCTCCTTGACTGACACAGAGATGGGACAACTCCTCAAAACCCTAGCGAGTGAAGCAAAATTCTTATGCTTCTATCTTGCAAAATCTCTCCATATGGCAATAGCAAGGTTTTATTCTATGATCATTTTTCATGGCTAACTACTTTTTCTATTATTGTCTTGATCTTTAGATCCACACCCTAAACAAAAGTATTAAAAGTGGTCTCGATCGATCTTTATATCCACGCCTTCAACAAAAAGTATTAAGTAAAGGGAAGTGGGAATGAAGCTTCAAGCCAAGCTCACTAACCATGGATATATACCAAGTAGTTTTGGATAAATTCTATTATTGTATTCATTTAAAATTATTAGTCAAAAGAGGTCAAGAAACACAACTTGTTTTTTTTGTTATTCATTGTAAAAGTATTGTTGCAACCCTTGTTACCTTTTTTATTACAATCATAATTTAAAAAAATTAATACAATCATAATTAGAAAAACACACTATTGAATACTTTTAAAAATAGTAGTTACAAATAGATAATAAAATATTCACTCATTATTATTAAATTTGGATATTTTATATGTTCTTTTTTTTAATTTAAAATTTAAATTAGTTTTTTCAACTAAATTTAACTAAGTTCTAATTTAGAAATTAGAATAACTATAATAAAATCGCTATTATAAACACTTAGAAACATTTTAAAATAAACATCTTAACAATTGAAATTTTAAATAAACTTCAATTTTAGTTAAATGCATAGTTAATTAAGTCTATCACATTTTTCAATATTTTATATATGAAAAGTTATATACACATGACTCATAGTTGATTTGAAATATTTAGAAATATTAAATTAAGTTTTTTTATTTGATCAAGTTTCAAAGTTGAGAGTCCTTGAAATAAGGTTGTTCTAGAATGTCATTACCAAGTTTAAGAATAATAAGAGTTTGTAGAAAAATATTAATTGTAATATAGAAGTTAAGCAAGGATTCCCTCTCTTCTCTACTATTTTCTGTATATATAGTGATAAGTTAGAAGGTTGTTTAGTAGAGATAGAATGCATTGGCAAGAAGTTAATGCTCAGTGTGCTCTCATCTTCACTGCCCAAGGAATACTGCATTTCTCTACTGTGGCTAATGTTCCAGTGCACTTTCACTAATGTTCCACATTGTTATCTCACTAGCACAACCACTTAATTTGTGCTTGGTGAATGTCCATGAAATTATATGTTGTCCATGCATCACCCCAAATTATATGTTATCTAAGCATTCTTGCATTAGTTACCCGTTATCCATTCAACTTACTTGTTATTTTTTATATTTTTTTTTATAATTGTTTATTTAGAATTTTTAACTATTGTTATTAAATCAATCTTAACAGTTGTCTTATCTTTATTTATATATATGAAAAAAATATATAATATTCCACTCCAAAACTCTAAAATATTAACGATTAGAGTAATAACAATGACCTAGCATGCATCTGGCCATGTTCAATCTTGATAAATTAGTGTTTTAATGGAATTTCATCGACTGTTTACAGGTATTTCAAAGCCCCGGTAAACAAGGAAGATCTGGATACTTTTAGAGCAGAGATAGATCGTATGTACAGGCAAATTAATACCCAAATGGGTATCTGTATTTTCGATGCCAATACCCGTAAGAAAGAAGCGCCGCTGTCAAGAAGATATCCGGGTCGTGCAGGTGAATATATTGTCCAATTTATTTATTTAAATTAAAGTTGTTTTTACGGTAAACATCGATTTAATGATTAATGTTGTTGAAACAGTTGGAATTGAGGAGCAGGTGAAAGAAATTATTGATCTTTTAGATTGGGGAACTGAAAAATCCGCTATTGCAATTATGCTGCATGGTTTTGGAGGGACGGGTAAGACCACCCTAGCGGATGCCGTCTTTTCACTCGTTGACATTCAAGGCTGCAAATATTCTAAAATTCAACTCTTCGAAAATATATATTCAACTCCAAAGATAATAGAGCTCCAGAGATTGATTTTGAAAGATTTGACTGAACCTGGAGAGACGATTCCAGAAATTAGAAAGCATGAGGATGGACAGCAAGAATTGGGCCAAATGTTAGAGAAAGTGCCAGCGTTTATCTTTATTGATAATGTTTTGGGTGAAGATGAACTTAATCAGCTTTTGCCCAAAGATTTCAATAAATCAAAGAAGGTGAGATTTCTTCTCACTGCTCGTGACGCAAATGTACGTAGAGCATATAAGATGAAAACCAAAGTCTATGCTATGAAAGCTCTGTCTGATACAGAAGCTATGCATCTTCTGAAGAGAGAAATCTATGATGATATGGATGACAAGGAGAAGAAGAAAGACTCTACCCAATTGAAGAAGATAGTACAGTCATATGGTGGAATTCCAAAACTTTTGGAAGTGGTAGGAAGGTTCATACGTGCAGAAGACGACAAACAAAAAGCTTATAGAATATTGATGAAAGAAAAAGAGAAATGGGACACTGAAATTGGAGATATAGAGTCCTATCTCTTCGCTTATGATCATCTCCCTACTCTATTGAAAGATCCTTTTCTTGATATTTGCTCATTTTTCAAAGGATGGAATTGGGACACAGTGGCAGATATCGTAGGAGAGGCTGAACTGGATATGCTGAAAAGCAGAGCACTTGTCACCAACGACACGACTGGTGCTGTAATTGTACATGATGTCATTTTGTCAATCGGTCACCAAAAAACAAAGGGAACCAGATTCACATTCACCAATGCAATGGAGATTAAGGAGCTTCTAGATAACAAGGTGCCAAATCTCTGAAATTAGTTTTGTTTCATTTTTCTATTTTGATTATTGTAAACACTCAATTATATTTAATAATGGCATGCAGGAAGTTCAAGAGATCAAAGGCATATGGCTCACTGAAAGTAATACAGATCTATTAGATATATCAGCATCAAATTTGGATTTAATGCATAGTTCCTTGAGAGTTCTTGCGCTGGGAAACTTTATAAAAGTGCAGGGCAAATGTAACAAAACATTTGAAAAGTTGGTCTTTTTCCAATCTGCGATTCCCTATCTTCCCTTTGATTTGTCCAAGTCAAAGGGATTGAAATATTTGAAGTACCAAACAAAGGATTTGAATTTCGTTAAGGTAAGTCTCTTTCAAATATTTTATCCAATGTCGCTCTACCCAATTTTCCCAATTTTCTTTTAAAGATCAATTTACAAGTGAGATAATTAAATATTGGTTTTAATGATTTGATTATGGTCGCTACAAATAATTTGCAGATACCGTCAAGTCTTAGACAGATGGAGTTTGATGGAAGATTACATTCCCATGCCTTTGAAATATCTTCCGTGGATCTTCAGCAACTCCGGGATTTGAGCATACTAAGATTGATCCACTTTCAAGGGTTGAAAAAATTACCTGAAGATCTAGGTGATCTAGTTAATGGTTTGCGGGAACTATCGCTTTCATATTGCAGTTCTGTAGAGGAATTACCAGGATCCATTTCAAAAATTCAATCTTTAAGAGTAATCAGCATGGAGCACTGTTCAAGTTTAAGGGAATTGCCTGAAGATTTTGGATCTTTGACTTCTCTGCAAGAACTCAATTTGCAGGGTTGCAGCAATCTAAAAGCGCTTCCTAATAGTTTTGAGAAACTTACAGCATTGAGATTATTGAATGTATCCTTTTGCGAAGGGCTACTGGATCTCCCGCATGGCTTAGGAAACTTAACATCACTTGCTCAATTAGATTTGAAGAATTGTAGTCAATTAAGAAGTATTCCAGAAAGCGTTGGACAGATGAAGTCGTTGGACTTCAAAATGGATATGTCAGGCTGTTCAAGTTTGAAAGAACTACCTAACGGGTTCTGCAACCTCTCCTTTATCACAGATCTTTTACTGTCCAAGTGTAGCAATTTAGAGAAGCTTCCAGATAGATTTGGGGAACTAGTGAGTTTAAGACTGTTGAACCTCAAAGAATGTACGAGTTTAAAGAAGCTTCCGGAAGGTTTTGGTCAACTCAAGTATTTGAAGACGTTGTATTTAAGTGGCTGCGAAAGCCTTGAAGAATTATGTGATGACTTCCATTGCCTCTATTCCTTGGAATCTCTAGACTTAGGCTCTCGGAGTTTAAAAAGGCTCCCCGAGAACTTTCATCGCCTACCCTCATTGCGAATGTTATTTCTAAGCAATTGTCTCATGTTGGACGGGAGATGGATGGACGATGTGGTGAAGCTAAAATCATTACAAAATGTGTACATCAGAGGAAGCGAAATGTTGTCGAGGAGATGGGGAGAAATTAAAAGAGAAGGCATTGATCCATCATGGTCTAACTTTGTAATCCATACAGCAGAGGTTAACATAACATACATCCATCCATATTTATTTAAATACCAATAGTGTTATTTTATGTGAACTTTTTCAATAATGAATATAGACTTGCTACGTTTTTCTTTCTGCTTACTTTAATTTATCTTCAGGATTTGTGCAACCTATTCCACACCAAGGATGAAAGGGAGAATATACAAAAGAACGTGTTATCGGAGTTCCAGTCCCTTCTCATTAATTCCCAAGGAGAGCCATTCCATCTATCTCACCATCTTCGTGCTGACTCCGTCTTACTTGTCGTGTTTGATGAGAATGAGGATTTCTACAATGAAGATGATTTCCCGTGGGCTTTATTTGAAGATGAAATCCAAACAAAATTTGAAATGATTTATATAGGAAACCATTTTAATAAGTTGTCTATAAAAGTCAAGGCCACAATTGTGGGCCATGGGGATATGATGAACTCTCGCTTTCCTGATTTGATTGTGAAAGTGATCCCCACATTAGATTTTGTAGATCTACTGCGGTTGGAGCAAGGTCCCTTAAAATATTTTCAGATAGTGGAAAACGAGAAGGGTGGTGCTGAATATCCTCCTCGCTGGAAACTTTGGAGAAGCCGTGACGTGGAGGAATTTTTGTTGGGTAACTGTAGAAGTTATGAGAGGTTGAAGCAACTTGCAGAAAGAAGTGGAGAGAGTAATATAGAGTTGTTAAGAGAATTGTTTGCAACCGAAAAGGGGCAACGCAATCAGATCTTTCAGAAGGTATTAAATTCGGACTTGTTATGATCATTTCTACACATAACAAATTTCAGCTTCACATTATTGACTGAGTGCTCTTTATTTTGTTTACATGATGATAATTGTAGGTTTCAAATGAAAACTCCAAACCTTTTGGCTGTGGAGTAGAAGAACTGAAAGGAAAAAGGATTTTGTGTTATGACATTCGCCTGAGGTCTTTGATCCAACTGTATAATACAGAGAAAGAGTCATTTAATTTAGAAGTTATATCAATTCCACTTCTGCTGCCAGATACAGATATAGGATGGGATCTATTTGAACAGTTTTCAGGGGACGTTCCGTGGCTGGTCCTTACAAATCCAGGGGTGATAACAAGAGCAGTGAAGTACTTTCTCATTAAAGACTGTCTACCGGAGCAAGGATCAGGATTATGGGATAACGAAGATAAGATAATGTATAAGAGTATAGTCACGATAATTGAACCACATGGTAAAATATTTACACCTAATAAACCTGTATTGCCTTTGCTAGATAGGTGGGGGTCAAAAGTTTATCCTTTCACTGACCAGAAAATTAAAGATTTAAAGGAAGAAGAAGAGCCTCAAATGCAGAGTATGTCTACCTCAGAGTTTCTTTTCAAGCATTTGGAAACTGTCTCACAGCAGGTTAGTAGTTAGTTATTGTTTTTATTATGAGATGTTTTTCATTATGATAAATTAAAGGTTAGTGGTTTATATTTGTTTTTTAATATAATGATAAATGATAAGAAAAAAAAGATGAATAGACTATTTTTCATTGTTTTTCTATTAATGTGTGTTTTTTGTTTTTTATTTTTTCAAAGGTGAAAGAGGTAATGCTTCAGCAAAAAATGATGATATACTTATTTGGTGGAAGTGCTTCTCATGAAGGGTTGTGGATGAAAGGGTTTAAGTGTTTAAGGAATGCATTAATAGAGTTTAGTGATAATATTCACATTATTTATATTCCCACATTTAGCTTTGAAAACACACAAACATCAAAACTCACAGATACCATTAGTGTGGGTTATTGTCCATTAAAAGAGTTTGGCATGCTACAAGCTGAGATGGAGGGGATGCCTTTGTTGAATCTAAGTGCCCATGATGCTATAAGATTTTGGACACGTTTTCACCTTTTAAAAGAAGAAGAGATGGCTATAAGATTTATAAGATTTTGGACACGTTTTCACCTTTTAAAAGAAGAGATGGATGAAGAGGATGTGAATGGCACACAATTGGGTCGAAGGATAAACGAAGAGATGGATGAAGATGATGTGAATGGCACACAATTGGGTCGAATGATAAAACTTTTATCTTCATTTGATCTTAGTCTTCCATGGATGATCTTAATTGACAAGGATGATAAAATGGTCACAGAAAATGGAATAAAAATTGAGCTATTATGTGCAAGTAGCAAAGGAGATGAAACAAAGGAAGTGATGAAACTCTTGATTCGGGGTTCTCAAGAGGAAAGACACCCAGCATTGGTTGAGTTAGAACAAATGGTAGATTAATTATTTAATATCTCATGTAATAATAACTTGTAATGGTATTATTATTATTTTTTCCAAGAATTGTATTCATTCACTAAGAGTCCTGGTATATTGATTCCTTATACTCAGATTGTATACCAATAAAGCTCAATTATCTATTTAAAACTTATTATGAAATTTCATCTACATGTTTTTTTATGTGAAAAGCAAGTATAATCAACACAATTTTTTTCCATACTTTATAGCAATAATATTATGTAAAATAATACTTTAAAATAAATCATATATATCATTATTATTTTCATATAATGAGCACAATTTTTTTCAATACTCTATATCAATAATATTATTTAAAATAATACTTTAAAATAAATTATATATTTCATTACTATTTTTAATTATTATTTTTATGTATATTTTTAATTAAATTGATTTATATTTTTGATAATGATGATGATTAACCTTCACTCAAACCAATTTTGGTCTATCTAACCTTAAGAAAGAGAAAAAATTTATTCACTAACATAAATCTAGGTTAAGCATAAATCTAAATTAATTTATCAAGTATATCAAATAAGTTGAAACTAAAACAGTTTTCCAAGGTTTTGTAGTTTAAATAAAGTTTTCTTGTACCTATATTTAACTTATTTGGAATCAATTGGACCTAAATTTGATTCCATAATTAAAATAGATTTATGTTAGTTTATTTTATGATAATAATCTTTTATTATTATTTTTGACAAAGTATTAATAAATTCAACATATATTCTTTTTTATTTTTATGAATAACTTTACATTATATTTTTTATATTAATTATTTTTTACCATATAAATAATATTTTTAATATTTTTTTTACCAAAAAATACATCTAAATATTATAATAATTCATTAATTTCCATTTTTTATATTTATTACTGAATGATAATAAATTCATATTTTACAACCCTTATTATAAATTGCCTATAATATCCATTTCAAAAGTTATTTTAATTTTACTTGATACATGAAATTTACAAATATCACTTAAGAAGATCAATTACACACTTATATTAGTATAAATATCATGTAAACCAGTTCTATTACACACTTATATTAGTTTAAAGGCCACTTATTTCAATAAAATGGATGGATTACACTAAAATAAACAAATTTCCCTGGGTTTATATTTTCCAATACTTTTTATAAATTTTAATAAAATGGATTGATTATACTAATAAACTATTTATGATATCTATTTCAAAGGTTATTTTAAATTTACTTGATATATCAAATAATTTATAAATATAATGTAACACTAACTCGTTTTATTCAATAAGTGGAGATGTGTAACTCCTTCCATGCTCATCTAAAGCTAACACGTATCATTTTTAAAAAACCAGCATAGATTCATTAAAAGGGGATCTACCAAGCAAGGAGAGGGATCAAATATCTCAAGGTGTAAACTTTTTTTTAGAGTGAAAGTGTTGAGTAAATATGTAATCCAATGTTTATGGTTTTAGTTTATTTAATTTATATTTTATATATATGCGATTCTAAATAATTTAAATTAAATTTAAGCTGACAAGTTATTTTTAATAATATTTTATTATTTTTTATAAAGAACATGTGTCAACTCTAAAATGAGTACTGAATGAGTTACACATCTCTCCCATACTGGATTGTAGAATGCACCGTTAAAATGGCATTATATAAAACTACAATACACAAATTAGATAAATTAAAAAGTTTCCTCAAAGTTTACATTCTAAAAAGGGGTTTGCACTAAAGAGATTTGATCCCTTTGGGTGCTTGATATATCCCCTTTAGAAATTAGTAATTTATAAAAGATATATTAAAAAATATGTATATTATTTAGTTTCTAAGATTTTATATCGTTAAAATTTAGTTAATTTTTAGTAAGTTATGATTATCTATATGTGATTATATTTATTTAAAAACAAGGTTGTCTTTGTGAAACTGAAGTTTTTTAAAATCAATTAGTCTATTTTTTTCACAAGACAGTAATGTATGATAGATATATTGGAGTGTGAGTTAGTTCATTATTTTTTATAAAATTTAAGTGAACTTTAGTAATATATGATTATCTTTATCTATATGTGATTATTTATATGAAAGAAGGTTCCGTTTGTGAGAATGAGGTTTCTTTTTATTGAGTTAATCCACTTTTTATACAAGATTGTAATGTATCAAAGATACATTGGAGTATGAGTTCTAGTTCATTTTTCAATTTATGAAAGATATATTGAAAAATATGTGTATTATTTTAGTTTTGGATGTTTTAGATTATTAATATTAGTTTGTATTTAAGGATATATGATTATCTTTATTTGGCAAAGGAAAATTGTTGACATTGAAAAATATTTTTTGTTAAATCATAGGCTTATTTGGAAAATGATCCACTATTAGAAATGTGATCACGTAGAAATAAAAATAAAATTGAATGTGGAATCAAATATAGAAAAGCATAGTACAAGAGAGACGCCAATATACATGGTTCACACATTATGGGCTACATCCACGAATAAACAACCATTCATTTTTTTCTTTTTATTTCGTTCAACAAATGACAAGATAAAACTTACAAAGATCTGCTACAACCTCCTCTTCACTCTCTTCATAGTCTCCCTTGCACACACTCTCTACACAGACATAACAAATTTCCCTCTTAAAAAGAGTGTTTCCTTCCAAGGAAAAAAACACCAACATAACTTATATTGTATGATCTATGACCTAATGATCAATGGTCTAGATTGACTATGAAATTACAATATTTTATAAGGCAATTTTTCCAAAAAATTCTCTTCATGGGTTTTATTCCTGAACCCCTTTCGCAAGTTGGGGGGTGGCTCCAAAAGGTTGTCGATCCCTCCACTAGATACAATAGTGGGGGGGAATCTTCCTAACTCCCCCCCACCCCCAAGCCACCCAAATCGTTAGTAACTGGGATCCATACATCGATGAAACAAGACCTTTGAATCAAGATGAAAATCATGCTCCACAACCAACAATCTCCCACTTGGAGACTGATCATAAAGACTCCACCACTACTTCACCCACTAGACTATGCTCCAACTTTAGACATGGAAAGGTTCTATTCTTCACCATCATGCTTGAAGGCCAACTAAAAACTGAGTAGGTACTCTGTTTCTTCCTTCGTTAACATTTCTATAGGATTTTAGCCATTGTATATGTTTCCTAACTTTAACTTTCCATTCTGCATTCTAACACATTCTCTATGTACTCATCCAATGATGGAGAATATGCATTCAAAATTTTTATGGGTAAGAGTTGCAAAGAGGTAAGGTTGGTTCATAATTGTTCACTCCATACTTCTTTTTCGACCACATCAATTAGGGATGAAAATCAAGTGTCAGGTTTCTTTTTGTTGGTGCCACCCGAGGAGAAGGAGGCTCCCACATTTGTTTTTGATGAATTTATTAAAGCACCAACTCCCTTACATATTAAATAGAGAGATTCACTTGAATCATTTAATTCCTCTCTCATCCACTTGAACCATTTGAGTGGAATCAATGGTAGAGAGTTGAGCCATTGGAGTTGTGAACTTAGGGGAGCCTCAATATTTCTTATTGGACCGTTCAGTTGGAGTGTTTGTTCATCCATTGATTGGGTGAGTAGACACATCGTTGGAGTTCAACACCCACAAGGGTGAAATTATTGCTTGCATTTGTAGAGACTTCATGAACACACCATTTTTCTTTTGTAACCAGTTGCATGGGAATCCATAGTTCTTTGATGATGCCTTCTTATGTCATTTGAGCACGAGTATTAATGATGTGCACTTTCATGCCTTGTTGAAGAGACTCAATTTAATTTGGATTTACATTCCATAGTTTCATTCTTTTGGGGAGAGTTGCACAGAAAGTTTGTTTTGCAGTGGGAGTGATAAACTTCCACTAGTGTATTATGAATTTTCTATCCCTCTTGATGATGTACTCTTCTTGTTGATCATGATGTTTGGAAGGATACATGCAAGGTAGTGGGATCCATGAATTCTCTTTCCTAATGGTGTGGGTTGGAGAGCACTCCTATTTTTTGGAGTGCAATACAAGCAATGGGACCCTGGGATCATTTTGTTTTTGCTATTGGTATCATAGGTTTCAATTTTGGGGGAAACAAGAAATATGGGAGATTGAGTCACCACTTGAGAAGGTGATTGTAATCATAGTAGTGTAGTAGCAAGCATGTTGGTTCCTTTTTGAAACTTTCTTGGAAACTTGAAAACTCAAATTTTGGCAACTAAGTTGAAACTTCCAAGAATTACATAGTGAGCAAGAAAGCATTGAAAATTTGGAAAAGGTTTCCAAATACGAAGGAGGTAAAGAGTATTTGTGCAATTGTTTTTGATAGATTTGATTAATCCTTTTGGTGTCCGGGGTGATGTCACATGATATCAATATGAAAATATCCACATATCTTTACTTTTGGAAACACACAATTGTAGTACATAAGTGCCACTACTCAAATTGCAGTTAAGGTTAGAAGCAAAGTTTTGGAAGAAAAGAAGGTTCTTTAAAATCCATGTTTGAAATTGCTTGAGGAAAAGAAATACTGGGTAGGGTGGACTGTCATGTCCCTAATTAAATAATTTTCAAATAAACAGTTAAGTTGGCCTCTCCAATTCCTAAGAGTTATGTGAAAATCAAACTATTGATATTTAACCCCAAGACGTATAGTTTCACATGTAAATTCAAACTCATGTTTGTGGAAGATGGAAAATGGGTCGATAAATGATGAAATAAATATTAAATTCCCCAAAATGAACTGGAAATGGGTCCTATTTGGCCATGGGGTGCATAAGTGGATGTGTGGGGTACACATGAGGGAATATTCCTCATTTACACATGGCATCATCCACAAATTCAAATTTTGAGGAAGGAGTTACTTCCAAGCTGGTGGATGAAGAGTCATAGGATAAATTTAGGAAATGACAAGATTTTATGACAACTATGAGAGTTATTATTGTTACGGAGTGTGGAAATTGAACCCAAGTGATAGAACAATTAAACTCACAAAATTGCAAATCAAACATGCAAAATTACCAACAAAGGAGATTGAAATTGGAGCATAACACTAATCTGTATTGAATAAGTGTACAATAGCCAACCTTATGAAGTCATAGGTTGCTGCAATATATAAATACATGAGATATTTGAATGCATAAGGATTCCATTTGAAATATTAAAAAAGTAGGCTTACTAAATCTAGTCAAATCCCCCATAGGTGCATAAAGCAATTTCCAAATCCACTTAGAGGCTTACGAATTGGAAAAGTAAAGTAGGAAAGCTAATAAAGGTTGGAAAGACAACTCATACATGCTTTTATTAGGAGAAAAGGATGGAGGATGATGTGGGCAAAAAACAAGTCAACACCTAGTTTTGCTTTCCCTTTTGCCTTATTTCTCAATAAAACAGGCAGCTTTGTAGAAAAAGCAGATATGCGCTTTGGAGGATCTGGAATAAAGAAGACATGATAAATATGGTTTCTAAGAGGTTTCCCAAGTGCTCCATGACTCAATTTTAGCAAGTGTTGACTTCTATGACATGTAGAATACAACTAGCGTGGAGTGGAATATAGGAAACTAAGTAAATAAGACAAAAATGAATTAATTAATGTGTAAGGTAGGTAACTATGGGTTGATTATTCTAACACCCCACTTTAAGCCTGAATTTATGAGTAAATATCAGAAAACTATAGGGCATAGCAACAAGGCTTAGTCACCCTTTACATACGGCATGTCCATTTAACCAAGGAAAGAGGCAAAAACCCAATGGGAAAATCCTCCCTTAAACATGGACAGTAAAACAAAATTTGAAAATATTTTCATCAATCATGCTTCACACCATGATTAGCAATCCCCAACAGTGATTTGAGATTGCTGAATGTCTTCTCACAAAAAACTTTGGTGAAGATGTCTACTACTTGTTCTGAAGATGCACAGAAAAGTAGGTGAATCATGCCATCATACACAAGCTGTCTGATGTAGTGCATATGGATCTCAATGTGTTTGGTTCTCTATCTCTGAATTGGATCATTGCAGATTCAAATGGTACTCTAATTATCACAATAGATAATAGTTGAAAACTCTGATTTGAAGCCACACTCACCAAGTATTCCCTACAACCATAAACATTGAGTTGCTGCAGTTACAACTCCTCTGTACTCTGCTTCTATAGATGAGAGTGCTATGGCACTTTGCTTCTTGCTTAACCAACTGATTGGTCCTTCTGCAAGCTTGAACACATATCCTGATGTTGACTTTTGATATGTGTTGTCATCTTCCCAATCATTGTCGGTAAACCCAATCAAGGAAAGATCATATTTAGCTTTGTAGAAGATCCCATGAGTTCTTGTTCCTTGAACAAAGTTAAGGATCCTTTTGGCTGCTCTCCAATGGAGCTCATGAGGCTGATCCATGTATCTTGAAGTCACACTAACTGCATAATAAATATCAGTTCCAGTGTGTGTAAGGTAAAGCAAACACCCAATCAACTACCTATACAGTGTATTATTTACCATAGGAGAAGAACCTGCTTCTTCAAGCTTAAGTCCTGAAAGGAAGGGAGAATTGCTTGGCTTGCAATATTTCATGTTGAAATTGTTCAGAAAATCTAAGGCATACTTGGACTGATGTACTTTGATTCCATGTTGGGTTCGATCAATTTCGAGACCCAAGAATTGGCTCAACAATCCCAAATCAGTCATAGAAAATGCATGGTTCATTGCGTCCTTCAAGGAGCCAATCTCTTTCTTTGAAATTCCTATAATTAGAAGGTCATCAACATACAAAACAATAATCATCAAAGAACCATGAATCAGCTTCAAATAAACATTAGGATCATCCTTGCATTGAACAAAACTCAATGACAGCAAAAATCCATCAATCTTGGCATACCAAGCCTTGGGGGCTTGCTTGACCCCATACAATGATTTATTTAACCTACACACAAAACATGGATTAGAAAAAAACCCTTGAGGTTGCTACATGTAAATCTCTTCAGTGATATCTCCATTTAGGAAAGCACACTTCACATCCATGTGATGTATCTCCCACTGCTTCGAAGCTGCAATGGCTAAAACTAGCCTTATGGAGTCCATCTTTGCCACTGGCACAAAGGTTTCATTGTAGTCAATACCATGTACCTGTGAGTAGACCTTGGCTACCAATATTGCCTTATATTTCAAAGGTGAACCATCAGCAACAAACTTAGTCTTGAAAACCCACTTACATTGAACTAGCTTCCTCCCTGGGGGAAGATCAACCAGTTCCCAAGTGTTGTTCTTCTGGAGCGAGCTGAATTCTTCTTTCATGGATATTTCCATCTTGGATCATGTGATGCATCTTCATATGTCTGTGGTTCTGATTCAACCATCAGATAGCACTTCTCTTCAAACAAAGGGTCTTTCATACACAGGGCACTCTCAAACTGAGATCTAGTCCTCCTAGGGTCACTAGGATTTCCAGCTAGTTCCCTAGCTACATGAATGGTATTTGCCACCCATTTTGGTCTTGTAGGAATATCAAGATCTGAAATTAAATCATCATTATCAGACATATCAGAATCAGCAACCTCATTTGTCTCTCCACTTACATTCAATGGTTCTGGTGGTGAAGAAGTCTCTCCAACTTCAACTGCTACTAAAGGCACTTCTTGGAACTGAACACTTCTTTCAATAAAGGATTTATTAGTGCTCAAGTTGATCAGCTTGTACCCTTTTGAATCTTCAGAATACCCAACAAACTGGCACTCTTGGATTTGGGGCTGCAAAGCCTTTCTCTTTTCAGTTGGAATTCTAGCCCAAACCTTTGAGCCAAAAATCCTGAAATGGGTCACATCTGGCTTGTGCCCACTCCAAGCTCCGAAAGGATTCATACCATCAAGATGTTTATGAGGCACCCTATTCTAGATGTAGGATGCACAGTTTATAGCCTTGGCCGAAAACTTTGGCGGCAAAGTCTTAGCCTCCATCATACAGGTTGCCATCTCCTTCAGTGATCTATTCTTTCTCTCAGCAACACCATTTTGCTGTGGTGTGTAAGGGATCGAATACTTGATTTGAATACCTGCATATTTACAATATTAAATGTAAGTGGAGAGACAAATGAGGCCATATATACTCACCACCATTGTCAGATTTGAGGATCTTGAGTCTCCTCCTAGAATGGTTTTCAACCAAGGCCTTAAAGACTTTGAAGAGGTCAAAAACTTCAGACTTATGCTTTAGGAAGTAAACCCAACAATACCTAGAAAAGTCATATATGAAGGTCAGTGCATATTTGGCTTAACTTGTAGACATATGAGGAAATGGACCAGCAACATCATTGTGGATCAACTCAAGAGGTGCAAAGGTTCTCTCATGACTAGCTCTCTCAAATTTGTGCTCTGGGTGTTTTCCTAGGATACAACCTTGATAGAATCCCTTGGAAAAATTAATCTTTGGTAACCCTATGACCATACATTTTTCACTCAAATTAGAAAGATACTTATAGTTATGATGGCCAAATATTTCATGCCAAATATTGCTTACCTCATTAGCATGAATTAGAAGAGTAGAGGGGTTTGAGTAGGGTAGAAAATGGGAAAACATGTATACCTTCGAAGTGTGATCAACAACACCTTTTCCAATGACTTTACCATTCAAAATATCTGTGATTTCAACATCATCAGGGGAGAAGATAACCTTCTTTGGAGACCCTGTGTAAGTCATCTGATACACTAACAAGAGGTTAGAGGCAAGACCTGGAATATACAACACATTATTGAACTTACCATGGTCAAGATCAATCCTTCCTTTCCCCAAATAGTCAGTGAGAGAGTCATCTCCCAAAACTATTGTTGGACCTTTTGACATGTCAAGAGAGGAGAACGCCTCCTTGGTCAAAACCATATGTCTAGAAGCTCTAGAGTCTATGATGAAGCTAGGTGAGCTTGATGTGCCAACAACCAAAGCATGTACTCTCTCTCTGTCCTGTGAATTTGATCCTCCTTCCCTCTTCTTTGAGCAATCAAAAAGGGAGATGTTATTCTTCTCTAGGAGTTGGGTCAACATGTCAATTTTCTTATTCATACAGGAGCTCTCAGGGTGATAGCCCTTACTGTAGTATGCGCACTTGCTCATTTCTCCTTTGTTCTTCTTCTTTCGGAAGTTCTTCTTGGAGCCTTGGGGCTCCTCTTGAGACTTGTTCTTGTCTCTCTTTTTCTAAGGTGGATTCTTAGCTTTCTTCTTGCCTTTTGAATCCACCCTTGAATCTCTAGCAACCAAATTTTGGTCTTTGGAAGGTTTGATGGTGCCCATCGTCACCAATTTATCTTGTTCTTGTGTGAGGGATTCCATGAACTCTGCAAGCTTAGGCATATTCCAAGCTCGAGCTATCAACTTGGTGGCATGGAAGGTCGAAACACACACTGAATAGTCAGGGCCAAGCTTCAAGAGTATGGCCAAAACTTGTTGCACTTCCTTCTTTTCAATTCCACACTGTTTTAACTGCAAAACAAGGGATTTAAACTTGGAAAAATAGAGTTGCAAGGATTCGAAGCTGTTGGGACTCAAAGAGATCAATTCATTCTCAATTTGATGTCCTCTCATCTCATTTGTCTTACCAAAAATCTATACAAGATTCTCCCACACTTCATTAGGTGATGTAAATCCATCAAGATGGAAGAGGAGGTCTCTTGAAATGCTCACACACAAAAGACCATAGGCCTCATCCCTCTTGTTGTGCCATTTAATTTTCTCTGCACCTGCATTGGGATCTGCCTCAGTTGCCATAGTCACCCTGTAGAGACATTTCTCTCTCAACAGTATCTCCATCTCAGCTTTCCATTCAAAGAAATTAAATGGAGTCAAGATGATCTTCTGAGATTGATCCATAGCTCAGAAACTGTGCCCTTCAGTCAGCAGAATATGCTCCCAGTCAAGATGTCAAACCTGCAATAGCAATATGGAAGGAGAGAAATTGATCCACAAAGGATCTGATACCATGTGGAAATTGAACCCAAGTGATATAACAATTAAACTCACAAAATTGCTAATCAAACATGCAAAAATACCAACAAAGGAGACTTAAATTGGAGCATAACACTAATCTGTATTGAATAAGTGTACAATATCCAACCTTATGAAGTCATAGGTTGCTGCAATATATAATTACATGAGAGATTCTAATGCATAAGGATTCCATTTGAAATAGTCAAAAAGTAGGCTTACTAAATCTAGTCAAATCCCCCATAGGTGCATAAAGCAGTTTCCAAATCCACTTAAAGGCTCACGAATTGGAAAAGTTAAGTAGGCAAGCTATTAAGGGATGGAAAGACAACTCATACATTCTTTTATTAGGAGAAAAGGATGGAGGATGATGTGGGAAAAAAACAAGTCAACTACACCTAGTCTTGCTTTCCCTTTTGCCTTATTTCTCAATAAAACAGGCAGCTTTGCAGAAAAAGCAGATATGCGCTTTGGAGGATCTAGAATAAAGAAAACATGCTAAATATTGTTTCTAGGAGGTTTCCCAAGTGCTCCATGACTTAGTTTTACAAGTGTTGACTTCTATGACATGTAGAAGACAACTAGCATAGAGTGAAATATAGGAACCTAGGTCAATAAGACAAAAATGAATGAATTAATGTCTAAGGTAGATAACTATGGGTTGATTATTCTAACACGGAGAAAAATTCCTATGGCTTGGGGTGTACCACAATAGACAGAGAAACAACAAAAATCAATCCCTTCCCAATATGCAAGAGAATTACAACATCTAACACTAAAGGATCTCAAAACATACCTTATTCCAGATGGTTGTAGTAGATCCCCGTTGAGCTTTTTCCAATCCCTCTTGCATTAGCAATTTACTCTCAACAATAGTAAACAAGGAAAGCATGCTATATAATATAGTGTTAGGCCTACTCTAGCATATATTATCAATAATTCATAAGCAATTAAACGCATCCATGGATTCAATATTCATTTAAATGCACATCATTGGACATGAAAAGATATTTCTATTAATAAAATCAAAGATTACACAAGTGACAACCTCTGTCGGCACGCCTGAGAATCAAAGAAACTCAGTCCTTCACCTGGGCCTCCACCACCTCAATCCTCCATCTCTCGATAGCAAGCTCACAAGCAAAGGTAATTTTGGGAAGAACACAAAGTGCTCTAAGGGACAAAGGGATGCAGACTCAAGTACAAGCAAGCTTCGGAAACAATGGACTATAGTTTTCTTGCTCTTCAATTCCTCCCCTTCAATGTATCCAAGGGGTTCCTTATATAGTGCTTCAATGGGGTAATGTAAGGTCAAATTTGAGTGATATCAAGGCATATGGAAGGCCAAGAGACAAGTGAATGGGATCCACATCAAGGAAAACTCCAAAAATATTTGGACTTATGCACACATCCTAATGTACGTGGGTTTAAGAATAGTATCCACGTATATACACAAGAAAGGGATTAAAAGTCACGTACAATAAATAATAGGTGTTTTTAGGGATGATCTTGGAAACATCAAAGGTACAAAAATAGTACATGGGGTCCAAAGAGTTTGCAGAGGGACAGGGAAGGCCATAAAAATGTGATCAACCATGTGTGGTAAAATTAGCTGTAACAGATGCCCCCTAATGTGTGAGGTCAGAGGGGAAACATGATGTCCTAAATACATTATAAATCCATCCCAAAAGTGGAGTGATGAAGAACCAGGTGGAAGAACTAGCCATCCAAAAATATAGTACAATAATTAATCTCTACATATGTTTGCAAATACATATAGCAGTCCCGGATACATAAGAGTACAATGTCCATGAATAGGCATGATATAAAAAATGTGACATGTGTGGTCATTGCCACGTACAATATATAATAGATCAGAATCTCCATGATGAATATATACAAAGGATCAAGATCTCCATGAAAGATAAAGATATACAATGGATCAAGATCTCCATAATGGCTAAAGATATTTGACATACACTGGAATCAAGTCATGAGAGCTGAAATATCATGAACATTGGCACGATCAAGGAGGTAGCCTATATGAAATGCCACCAATCTGGAAAGTATTCTACACACACCGCTATGAGTACATGTCCTACTATGTGAATAGAGGTGTCGAGGTCGAACATAGTAGTCCATTGTCTGATTACCGGTCATTGATGTACCTTTAATAGACGTGAGATCACCCACCGATAATGAAAATGGGAATCAAGGTACTAGAGTGAAATATAACAAGTGCGAATAAATGTGTTGAGGTCAAATACTTGGAAGAATCCATCGATCAGGGGACATTGATTTATTCCCAAAACTGTCGATGGTGAGAGAACCTACCACTGATGACTGTAAGTCTCAAGGAACTCAAATGACTCTAGACTCCTATCCCAGAATAAATGATTTGAAGTCGATGGGATGGAATCCACTGGAAGGAGGGAATTAAGGCATCCCCCATCAACCAACACGAGGTACACACCAACACTGTATAATGTGGAAGGACATGAACAAGATGTGCACGAACCAGTAATAGTACCGAGAATGGCTGACATGCAAAGTCAAGACAACTAAGGAATGGTCGACTTAGGTTTCAACTTCCTTCAAACAAGAGCATAAAGGCGAATGGTGATTGAATGGAGGAAGCATAGACTTGATATACAAAATTGGGACATCTCTGAGACACAGGAGGCATCAACAGAGGCTCCATATGGATTGGAAACTTAACCAAATTGTGGAGATAAAATTAGAAAAACAAGTATAGCTCCTATAGTCAAACTACTAACCCAACCAATGGATGTGATATACAGTGCTATGTTCGAAGGCGACACGACTCAACTGCTTCCAAAAGATAACATCTTTTCCTGTATGGCTTTTTGGTTTTTTGATTTTTTTGGACTTTTTCAGATAGTTTGAAAAGCTTGAAAAAGAATAAAAGTACTTTATAGTTACAAGTCTAGGAGGAGGCGAGTGACATGGGGAAAACAAACTAGTTCCAAGCAGCGGAACATACCTATGCTCAATGCAAGGAAACATGTGCAGGATAATGACACTTGAGGGAAAGTCCCCTCCCGGTAAAAAATGGGGAATCAAGCTGCAAAAGATATATGAAAAGGCTCTGCTTGGCTAGACATGAGACAAGTTCGGGCTATATGGCTGATAATAAAAGTTAGGGAAGCTGGCATAAGGCTCAATAAGGTAAGAAAAACTCATGATACTGCAATTACAACTTGACATATACAAGGGAGTCTTGGAGAAATGGTCAGCATAAAGGTCAAGAGGAAGATGAAGCTCTTGCTCAAAGTCATGGCGGTACTATGCAAAGGACTCCCACACCCTAAAGGATAAATGTCGGGAGGGGCACTAAATCCAAAAAAGGATCTAACTAGGGTACCCATGTATGGTAAAGCTCTACCATTTGCAACCTGTCACTTCTAAAAGCAATAAGAAGGCTTCGTGATAAGATGGAATGGGTTCGTACTTAAGGTTAAAATGAAATGGTCATAAGGTTATGAAAAGTGCAAACAGATGTGAAACCTAACCTATATCCCAGTTTAGACATAATAACTATAGTAGGCACGAATGGATCAAATCCACGGTCAAACCACACTCAAAATGGATTCCTACAACATCAAATTAGTTCAAATGGTCCAAAATGGTAAAAAACTATAAAAAGTGGGTAAAAATTTCAAAAAATTTCTATAAATAGTGAAAAATTTAAAATTTTTCATACCATTTGAAATTTTTACCCAACATAGTGCATTTGAGCTCAGAACTTCAGAAGTGAATTCTGGGAGCATCGTCCAGCAGAATCTCTCCCCGTTTGATCTAGGTAGATTCTCATGGTCATCTCTTTCATTTTCATGCAATTTTTTTGAAATTTCATGGTTTATTTTATTTTTTGAGACATCTAAACTTGTGTGTTTCATCCCATGTGGAAATTGGGCATTTTTCCACGTATAGGGCTCACTATACGCGGAAAATGCACTGAAATCCACATACATACGCAGTTGTTTTGAGAGCAGTCACGTACAAAGCCACAAATATGGTTTTAAAGGGAAAAGACTGATAAAAAAGCTTGGTTTTTTGTGCAGGATGGTGTTAGAGTGGAGAGAAAGAGAGCATGGTGATGTTGAGGAAGCTGTGCAAGGTGATCTGATGGCCCAACAAGCATTACGAGAATGTGGCTTGTACCAGTTTTGGTGTCTTGGTGTTGTAATCTCATAGATCACATAAGCTTACCAATAATACACACTAAAACATATATAAATATACACAGAGACAAGAGATAAGAACAGATTGGAAAGGAAAAGAATGATTATTATTAAGAGTTCATACAAAGCACAGAACTGAACTTAGTTCTTGTGTGGCTCAACAACCTAATTTATACAAGTTACAAAACAGTTACAGAAATAACTACTTGTCGGTTCGGTGAACCGACACGACTATTAGTTAGCCGACTTAATTAACTAGTTTAGTCGGCCAACCGACTTGGTCGGTCTATCGACTTAGTCGGCTAATCGACTAAGTCGGTCTTTGTTCAAGTCGACTTATGTCGACTTGCTCCTTCTACATCTCCCCCACGAACAAAACGTTTCTTCGTCCCGAAGAAACAGGGAGGTACAAAAATGTGGTGTTTTCTTCAACTGCTACTGAGGTGGACTGTGCAGACGAATAGTCGGTCTCTTCTGCACGCAGACTTCGACAATGGCTGGGGCTGTGATAGCAAGCTGATGCTGGAAATCTGTCCATGTCTGCAGGGCTTTCTCGATGTCGATTGTCAGAGTAGTCAGACTTGATAGGACCGACATCTTTTCTGCCATAGGCATTTCTGCAATGTTCTCCATATTGGGTCCCAACAGTTGGTTTTGTTCCTCAGCAGCATCAAGGAGTCTCTTCATCTGCGGGAAGATGTTGTCGACCTTCTCAAGGTTGGGGAGGGCTTGCTGAACCCACTGATGTGCTTCTCTTTCCAATTTTTGCAGCTTGTTTGTCTCTATGACAATCTGCCCCTCAATGGTCTGCCGTAGTTCTGCCTCTGTCGTCTTCCTGCTGTCCAATGCCTGGATACCTTGTCGTGTCTGCCTGGTTTAATTGTAGACCTGCCCATAATGAGTAGGCCAGTCTCTTAGTACTTCTTCAGTAACAATGGACTCTTCCATATGGTCCTGTAAGACCTTGTATGCCTCCACAAATGCAGTGTGTTGGGTCAGGAGCAGTCAGGCAGTTTCTTCTTTTTGTTCTGCCTTAGTTTCTTTCATCTTGTTCTGGACTGTTGATACCATTGTCTCGAAGAGCTGATATACTCTCTCAAGTGGTCGATCTGTGTCGACTTCAATAGGGTCTGGTATTACAGTTTGTGCTAAGTCTCTGCATCTGCCGAGAAGCTCGACTTCTTCTGTATTTTTAGCGACCAACTCTTTATTTTTTCTATCTGCTCTTTTCTTCGACTCTTTGGCCACAGTCTTAAGAAGTTGGTCGACCTCTGAGTCGGTTAACGAACTGGAATCTCTTAAGCTAATCCTGAGGCTGGATGTCCGATGATGCTCTTTCTTTTTCTTCTGTTGATCCGTCTGCTGCTCTTGGGTACCAGCAGCAGTTGATGCTGGTTCTGTGGTCAGCGGGACTGAGGTCGAAGGTGCTTGTGTTTGAAGGGGTGGTACAGTGGTCGGAGGTTTTTCTGTTTGGGGAGGTGGGATGACCACTTCCGGTTGTGAGGAAATGGGTAGTTGTGAAGGGTTAGGTTGAGAATCAGGGGTTGGTTGAGGTGGAGATGGAGGGTTTGATAATGGTGGTGGGGATGGGGGGTTTGATAACTGTGGTGGGGATGGAGTGGGGGTATGTACAGGGGTCGAAGGATGGGCTTGGATATGATGTCAACTATCGTCAGAAGAGATCTCTACTTCCGACGGTGAGGTGGGCTGGTCGATCAAGGTTTGGGGATCGACCTGCTCCGTGACAGACCTAGAATGTCCTATCACATCGCCTCCTTCGCTGCTCCTGATAAATGTCATTGTTTCGTGAGCATATATATTTTTGCTGGATTTGAGAGGAGTTGTGGTTTTTATTTTCTGGGCCGACTGGAACATTGTAGGCAGTGTTGCAAAGAAGGATTTAAGCTCAGCGTCCGTGCTGGCCCTGGCTCGGAGCGTCTCCGGGATGATCTGTTCATACACCCCCATTTGTTCTGCTTGTGCTTGTTCTTTGACTACAGGTGTCGGAGATGGACGTGGTGGGGACGACACAAGGTCGATGACATTTTCAGGGGTCGACTGTGTTTTGGATTTCTTAGGCTGACCCTCCGGAGCTCCTGCGTCAATATACCTTTGAAATTGTGTCTCAACGGAAACTTTATTAGCCCGGGCATCTTCCACAATGTCGACTGCTGAGGCTGCCAGCTCCTCGTCGTCGTCGGATGAATCAGGCAGAATAAGCTTACGCTTACCCCTGCCCTGTTGGACTTTTTGTTGCTTGAGCTGTTTCCTAGCAATGGCTATTTCCTTGGCCAGCTTTTTGATGGTACTCTTGGATAAGGTGTATTCAGGATTGTCGGCCTCCTCGACTTCACCTGTCGGGGTCAGAAGTGGTTCGACTGCTGCGGGAGCTGTCGGTGTGACTGTTGGTGCTGGCGGAGTTGTTTGTTGCACTGGTGGCTGTGTCTGTACGGTGGGTTGCTGTTGTTCTATCGGCCGAGGACCGCTCGTCGGTACAGTCGGAGGTTTCACTATGAGATGTACCCGACCAATGGGCACGGTCGAGGTATCCTCTGACATGAAGGTGCTGATATACAGGTTAAGTTCATAATCTTCCTTCTTCTCCTGGTCTATAAGAGGTTCGACAATAGAGAAGTCGACCTCTTTGGCAGCTGCTGGGATTGGTATTTGTGTGCCTGCCTGTCGGGTCAACTCCCGAAAGATCTGTTCGACTGTTGGGTAGTAGTCGAGGTCCTTTGCTTTGGGGTCCTGCCCTTGCATATACCATACTGCTGTATGGTCCAGTGCTAATTGGATGTGAGACTGAGCAGGGAGGTTTCGTCGGATGTTTTGTGGCACCCTCCACCTCGTCGTTCGAACCTTTAGCTGCTGGAACCAGGTCTCTAAGAAGACTTTGCCCTGTGTCAGCTCATGCAGGGTTCCTCTCTATGAAAAAGGTTTGAACCTGTGCATTTCAAACCTTGTTGGCTCCCGAAATACTGTACTGCCTTCCGGACAGATATGGTACATAACAATCCATATGATAAGGGAGGGAAATTTGATAATACCTCCCGTTTCCTGGTAACGTTCACAGATGGTTTTGATCATGTCGACTACATAGTCGCCTCATCTGTAAATACGTCCGTTGGTAGCAATTGTGTTGACCACCTCCAACATTTCCAGTTTTAGGTCGCTGCTCCGACCAGCCAAGGTAAGGGTGACGGCGATGATTTTAGCCACAATTTGTGGCGTCCTTGTCGCAATCTGGCCTATCATCAGTCCCTTCGAGTTTTTGCCAGTCGGTGTGCCTGTGAGTTGTTGGACGAGCCCTTCTTTTATCCCGATAGGGATAGGACTGCCTTCATTCGACAGACCTGTGAGTTTGGAGATAACATCCCCAGTGATGTCCATCGGCTGGTCGAAATAGAATCGGCCGTTGTGGTAACGACTGATGATGAATTTAACCGCTGCCTCCTTCGTCCCACCGAAGCTTGCCATCAGTGGGGCGTTAGGGTATTGAAGGATAGTGCTATTTCGGATTTTCTCAGTGGCCTGGGTCATTTTACTATCGACATAGGCCCACTCTTGGATCTCTGTCCATAGCTTCTGGAACGGTCCCTCCTGGACTTTGGCATTCTGAATATGTTTTAGTCTTTGGACCAAGTGTGTGTCCTATGCCTGCAACTCTTTTTCCTTGGCCACGGTGCGGGTAAGTTTGGGTGCCATGCTATCTGACTGGTCGGAATTTAAATAGGGTTCGTGGGTGCTGGTCGACGGAGGGTACGAGTGCTCTGTGTGTAAGGGGTTTGGTGAATGAACCTTGGGCGGTCCACTATTTATAGGCGTGGGTGTGGTTGAGTGTCGAACTGGATGTATTAATGGTGGAATTGACAGTCCAACTGCAATACTCGAGTGCGATTTAGTGGATCTGGTTCGGCGCTCGAGGCCATCAATGCGAGATGGGACATTCGAGGTCGACGGTCGGTGTCGGTGATGGAAATGGTCGGCATGACTGGTCGACGAGGATGGTCGATGAAAATGATGTCGGTTGTCGAAGGGGTGATTTGCTGTCATGCTGGGTGTTTTTGAGTGTTTGGGTTTTGGAATTTTGTCTAACATTTTATAGGTTTTGTTGATCAGTTACGACCCTTATAAGATTTTTTTATTTTTTTATTTTTTTATTTTTTCAATTTCTGTACCGTTTAAGTCGGGCTCCATTGACAAGCTTCCGAAATACTAGACCTTGCAATGTTTTTAGTCGGACTGAACCATTGGTGTGTAGCTCTTCAACAATATAAGGGCCCATCCATTCTGTATGCATTTTCTTAGGTTTTCCTTTTACTCGATTGTTATAGAGTAAGGCAAGGTCACCGACCGACAAGTTCTTGTTCCTGATATTACGGTCGTGCCATGCTTTTTGTTGTTGTTTTTGTATTTCTTGGTGTTGGATGGCCATAAGTCTATGTTCTTCTAGTTTACTGAGTTGAAATAGTCAATCTTATCGTGCATGTTCGACATCGACGTGTAGTAGTTGGGCTACAATAGGTGTCTGCTGTCGGAAGTGTAGGGGGACGACTGCTTCTTGTCCATATACCAGACGAAAGGGAGTTTGGTCGGTCGACCGTTTCTATGCTGTTCTATATGCCCATAAGACTGCAGATATTTTCTCATCCCAGTCATCCTTGTCGGAATTACATATTTTGGTCAATCCTTTTGTTAATGTCTTATTGAAGGCTTCAATTGCACCATTCGACTGAGGGTGATATGCTGTACTTTTCCGGTGGTCGATGTAAAACTGGTCGGTCAAATGTTTGATGGTTTTGTTAATGAAGTGTGATCCTTGGTCACTGATCAATGTGAGTGGGCATCCAAATCGAGTAATGATGTTTTCATAGATGAATTTAGCAGCTACCTCACTTGAACAGGGCTCGACAGGTTCAGCTTCTGCCCATTTGGTAACATACTCCACGGCAGTGATAATATATCTTGCACCTGATCGTCTTGTTGGGATAGGAAATGGTCCTATGAAGTCTATAGCCCAAATTTCAAATGTGAGACTAGGGTTTACAGAGATCAGGGGCATTTCTGTGCTCGGCAGTGGTCGACCAAGTCATTGGCATCTGTCACATCGACTAACAAAATTTTTACAATCCCTGTGGAGTGTCGGCCACCATAATCCAGACTGTTGGATTTTCTTTGCAGTTGTGTCTGCTTGAAAATGTCCTCCTGCCGGTCCATAATGGGCTTCGTGCATGATTTGGTTTTGTTCATGGTCGAGTACACATCGTCTAAGGACATCGTCTAACCCCATTTTGTAGAGGAATCCATTGATGAGGCTGTATGGGGCATCCTTCATAGCTAGGATTTGCTTTTTCTTAGTGTTCAGGCCTTCTGGTGCCTGACCTGTCTCTAAGAATTCTGCAATTTCCTCCAGTTCTTCTGGTACGGCTTCTATACGAAAGAGATGTGCATCTGGCAAGTCGTCGTCGACTCCGGTTGGTTCCTCTCCTGTGTCGATACGGGATAGGTGGTCGGGCCCGACATTGAGCTTTCCTGGTCGGACCACTACTTCGAACTGAAACTCTTGAAAAAGAAGTAACCATCGACAAATTCTTCCATGGTGAAGGGGTTTATTAACAAGATATTTCAATGCTTGATGGTCGGTGTAGAATATGAAGGGGTTGGCTAACAGGTAATGTCGATACTTTTGAAGGGAAAAGACCATACCTAAGGCTTCCCTCTTTGTGGTCGAATAGTTTCTTTCATCCTTATTGAGTTTTCTACTGCTGTATACTATAGGGTAATCCATCCCATCATCTCCTGGTTGAGTCAAGATTGCTCCAATTGCTATTCTTGATGCATCAATGTGGACATGAAACTTGGTCGACCAGTTTGGGAATTTAAGTATGGGGGCTTCGACCAGTTTTCTCTTTAGTTACCAAGACACCAAAACTGGTACAAAAATCAGCCCTGGCTAAAGATCATGCATAGTATTTTTTGAGATAGAGCCCATTTCTAGGCTCCACCAAGGCTGTCCCTTCATAACCAACCAGCTCATAGGCACCTTTCTCTAAGACTCGTTTAACCACCTAAGGACCATGCCACATGGGATTAAATTTCCCTTCCCCCAAGGGTTCCTTAGCTTGAACCCACAAAAGGACCAAGTCACCTTCATTAAACCTCCTTGGACGGGCAGACTTATCATATTGGACCTTGATGCGATGCTTGTTAACTTCTAGAGCCACTAAGGCATCTCGGCACTTCTCATCAAGCTGCTCTAAGTGGACCAAACTCTCTTCCAATGTGGAAGTGTCAGGTAAAAGCTCTATAGATAGCTTCAGAGAAGGGATTTCACATTCAACCGGCAAAACTAACTCCACCCCATGTACAAGCTAATATGGAGAGAAACCAGTGGCAGTCTTAACCGTGGATCTATAGGCCACAAAGAAGGATACAACATAATAATCCAATTAGTCTTGCTTTGTGCGATGGTTCGTTGGAGAATAGACTTAAGTGACTTGTTCACTGCTTCAACCTGTCCATTTGCCTGAGGGTAATAAGAAGAGAAATTCTCTTTCTTATACCCTAACTTGGAAGCCAACTCTTTCGTCATTTTATTCTGAAAGTGCCTACCATGGTCAGTGACAAGCTCTTTCGGAATGCCAAACCGGGTGATAATCTGGTTGAAAATGAAATGTGCAGCTATCTCACCATTGGATTTAATTGTGGGCATAGCCTCTGCCCATTTCATGAAGTAATTGATAGCCATAATAATGTGATGATTCCCCCCAGCCGAAGTTGGGTTGCAATCCATAAAATCAATCCCCCACTTGGTGAAGGGACCAACGATGACAATAGGATGTAATGGGGCTGGATGCGAGCGCATATTGCGTGCAAACACCTAGCAAGGGTGGCACTTCTTGATCGCATTAACGCAATATGTGAAGATGGACGACAAAAAATAGCCTGCTCTCAAGATTTTTTGGGTTGTAGAAAGCCTAGATAAATGAACACCACACGCCCCTCCATTGCAATCATTTAGCACAACCTCAGCCTCATCATGGGTTAAACAACGACACAAAATGGAATCTACCCCATAGTGGTACAAAGTGTTATTCACTGTAAGGTAGTTCTTAGCTACATGACGTAACCATCATCGTTCATCTCGTGAAAGGTGAGTAGGGACCTTCAATGTTTGCAAATATACGATGATATCCCTATACCAAGGGTCCAAAGTTGAGATAAGGAAAATATGCTCATCGACAAAAGTATCCTCATAAATCTCCTCCACCTCCAAACTTGGAAAATCAGATATAAGCTCTGCAAAGATCAATGATTTCTTCGATTTCTCCGAAAAGAACTCGAGATCAAACTCTTGCAAAATGACAATCCATTTATTATATTTTCCCCCAATCATCCTTCTAGTGAAAATGAACTGAAATGGATTGATATGAGCTACGACCAAGGTTTGGCGAAGGAGAATGTAATGTCTCAAACGTTGAACCGCATGAACAGTGGCTAAGGAAAGCTTCTCCACATGGGAATAAAGAAATTCCACATCTATAAGGTTTCAGCTCAAATAATATATGACATGGTCATGGAGCTCCTCATCCTCTTGAACCAAAACCATACCAACCATCTCCATAGATGTAGCCAAAAAAATCAAGAAATCATGGCTATAGTCGGGTGGACTAACCATGGGGGATGTTGCTAAGGCTCGCTTAAGAGCATCAAAGGACTCCTGGGCTCGATCATTCCAGTAAAAAGGGGTCTCCTTCTTCAAAAGACGCATAAAGCCTTTAGTCATGTTGGCAAAATTAACCACGAATCTCCGCAAGAAGTTTTCCATGCCTTCCAAACACTAAATGTGTCTAATATTGCGTGGGGGAGACAATTGAAGTATTGCCTCAACCTTTAAGGGATGGACTCTTATACCCCCCTTGGATATGATGAATCCTAGTAAATGACCAATAGTCATGCAAAAGATGCACTTGTGAGGATTCAAACGAACTTGGTAATGGCAGCATCTTTCGAACAATAATCTCAAATGATATGGATGATGCACTCTCAAATGAGAGTGAGCAGCGAGATCATCCAAATATAATTCTATAATATTTTTAAGATTGTGAAATATTAAGGTAATGGCCCACTGAAATGTGGCTCCATTGTTTTTAAGGCCGAAGGGAATCTTTCGATATGCAAAAGTACCCCAAGGACAAATAAATGCAATCTTATGTTGATCCTCAGGTTTAATCTGAATATGATTATATCTGCAAAAACCGCCCATAAAGGAAAATACCTCACTTCTTGCACACTCACCCAAAATCTGATCAATAAATGGCGTGGGGAAATTATCCTTAGGACATGCACGATTCAAGTCATGGAAATCAGTGCATATACAGATCGCTCCTACATCTTATCCACCAGAACAGGACTTGAAACGCTCTCCATCAAGGGAACGGGATAGATAAAACCAGCTTTCAATAGTTTCTCTATCTCAGCCTTAATGGCATGTGCTTTTCTAGGATTCACTGCACGCAAGCGTTTTCAAACCGGTTTTGCATCTAGATACTTTTTGATCTCATGTTCGACAATACGAGGGTCTATACCCGACATTTCTTCGTATGAACAAACAAAAATGTCGCAAAACTCTTTAAACAACTCGGTATACTCCTTGATCTCATTAGGGGAACAACCCACCCCAATGTAGACATTCTCAACCTTGCTAGGATCACAAGCAATATTGATAGGAATGGTTGGTGATAAATTAGCCATGTTTCCATTAGCCATCTAACTAGGAGAGCTTAATGGAACCACAGGGCTACCAATCTTCTCACTAAGAATCTCCCTAAAGTCATCACACTCCATACGATCGAGCTTAGGAAGAAAATATGATCGATGATGCAACTCTTCCCAAGGTTGCTCAACCCCAGACATAGCCTCAAGAATAGCTTCATTCGATGGAAAAACATCATCGAGGAAATCATGTGAGTGAGATGACTCTACTGCCCATGCAGGAAGCACATATGGGTCCTCCTCTTTCATCTGCGAAGAGGAAGGACTAGGCTCTGCAACCTGATCAAGATTTGCTTGATACGTCACTATTGTTGCAGGCAACAACATGTCTGTCTCAATGGGCACACTCGAAGTACTCAGTGAAGGAAGAATCCAAGGATATTCCATATGGGTAGTGCGAAAAGACACCGAATTCAATGAGGATAAATCCCCATCAAAACTAGACCCAATCATAAGAACAGGCGCAGGACAACTAAAAGTTCCCATAAGAGAAGGATACATACCTACACCCACACTCTCAGTTGTCGACTGAGAATGATCGATAATCGAGATAGAAGCTCCTGATGATGCATTGACACTCGGATTATGGAATGAATTTTGATCAATCGTAACAATCTTCCCATTAAACGAAAAGCATATCAATCGAAAGAGGGAAGAAGCTACGGCTTGCATACTATACATACAATTCCTACCCAATAAAATATTGTAGTCAAGGGGTGCATCAACCACCTTGACCTCGATCGTGACTGTCTTCCCTCCCAATTGGACCTCTAGAGAAGGAAGAATTCCATGTGGCTGAAACGATCTACCATCAAAAGCTGTCAACATAGTGGCAGATTGAGACAATGTGGGAGAACCCAAACCCTTCCAACATGACAAAGACATCATGGAAGCAGCAGCACCTTCATTAATGATAGTACGCTTGACGATGTTGTTAAGACACTCTACATGAATCAAAAGAGACACATAGTAAGGAAAGCGAGGTTGTAGTCCCATGGTTTCAAATTTGATCATGGTAGAAGAGTTATCGTCACTAATTCCAAGAGCATACAACAAGGATTTCCTCTGTGGAGGACAAATCTGAAGCACTTCTAACGCAGACATCGCATAAGGAGTCTAGCCCAAATCCTCGACAACTAAATAGTTTTGGGTGGCTCAGGCATTAGGATTGTGCACTGAATGCTTTAATACTCCCTTAGGAATGCGAGGTGGAGCTTCAGGTTTATACGTAGGTTTTTCGATTCACAAAGGGCTCTTGGGTGGGGAAGTTTCTTTCCCAAGGTATGGTTGTGATGAACCATAATATTTCACATGAGTCACAACCTTAGCAGTACACACCATGTTGATGCAACCATGTCCACTATTGGCTTACAGAGGATTTTGATTTCCTCCCGATGCACAACCAGGATCAATGGTTCTCGAGTTCATATTTTGATTGTTGGGTAAAGGATTAGTTAACACAACTGGGCCCTTTGCTATGAACCTCGAGGCATATTCCATATGAGGGCACAAGTGAGTGAGATGGTTGTCCTTACATAAATTGCAAGGAAACTTCACCTTACGTTTAGACTGCTTGTCCCCCCCAACATTAGTGTTCTTGTCATTATTATTATGATTTTTGTTCTTGTTCCCACCCTTACGATTATTTTTCCCTTTTTTCTTATTCCTTCCAAGCTGCTGGTTGCCTTTCGGGTTCAATGATTGCACAAAAAGTACATTCGCCAATGGGTAGGTTGAGATGAAGCCATAGATTGTCCCGACACAGATTGGTTAATTGACAATTGGCTCACTTGTTTCACAACTGAGTCCACAGATTTGGTACTTGTAGAGCCCACAATACCATCGGCATGTGGCCCAGGCTTGACCTTGGGGTTGAAATTGGATCTAGTAGCGTTAGGTATAATTTCATACAAAAGTCTGGATTGAGCATAGATCAAATCCAACTCTTGTGCCCTAAAAATAGCTTGTTCCTTGTTTTGAACTCCGGATGTAGAAACATCCTTCACGATGTAAGGCAACAACGATTTGAGGAACCACTCAAGAAGAAACTCTGGTGGTATAAAAGCTTTGATTAACCATTTCTGTCTACACCACTCTTGAATATGATATGAAATGTGTGTGGTTTTATCTTGTCAGAAGGTCGACAAGAGTTCGGTACCGACATCGTAACGTACGGGTACCTGGAAATTATTAAGGAAATTCAAAGCAATATCATCAAATGTAGCATAATCCCCCCCTGGTAACTCTATATACCATTTCACCGCAGGACCCGTTAGGGTGCGTTGAAATAGCCTCAAACAAATGGAATCGTCATGTAAGGAATTGGAAGAGCACCAAAGGTGGAAAGTGGTGACATGCTCACCAGGATCTTCACCAGCCTTACCTTTGAACTTGGGAATGTCCGAAGGAAGCTTGGTAGGGACTGTCGGCCATGCCGGGTCATGAGACACAGGATCATTCATCAATCTCAACAAGTCGGGTAAGTTCAATGTCACAAGGAAAGGGAGCCTAGGTTGAGCTGGTCGATTCCATGCTCCCTGATAGTTAGATTCATGTAAGGTTGATTGCTATAAATACCATGGCCTTGGCCATAATAACCTCTTCCCATTTGACCCATGTAGGGTTGCATGGAAGCATTGTGATGTGGGGTACCTTGATTATGAGGCACTACAAAGCCATAATTAGAAGAGTAAGCGGGTTGTTGATACCCGTACCCATAGGGTTGGTAGTTTTTTCCATAATGCGGTCCATAAGAATCTCCATGAGAAGCTCCATAAAGTGTTCCATGGGATATACAATGAGAAGGTCCATAGGTTGGTATATGGGGAGCTCCACGAGGTGGAACATGAGACGATCCAGAAACAAGTACATGACCGGTTGACACAACATGAGGTACTCGGCTCTGAGATACAACCAAGTTAGCAGTCGCAGAATGAACATGGCTAGTAGCAACATTCCGGCCTGAAGGCCCACATGAATTAGGGTGAGGATGAGTCCATTAGAGGAAATTTGAGGTATAAAATGGGCCTCCTAAGAAAAATAATAAAATAATAGTTAAAATAATAAAATAACAGTTAAAAGAATAAAATAATAGCTATTAATTTTGAAGGAAGAATGAAAAAAACTACTTTTTTGTTTGTATTTTCGACATAGCTCCCTGTGTTTTTATTCAAACTCCCAACGGAAGAGCTCATTGGATGCAGAAATTAATTCCACATCCAACGAGTACCCACATTGCATACTTTTGACGGACCCCGCTACCCCAAAAATAAGAAATACCTGAAAAAAAGTGATGATGATGTCATCATCACATTTTTTCAGGTATTTCTTATTTTTGGGGTAGAGGGGTCCATCACAAGTATGCAGTGTGGGTACTCGTTGGATGCAGAATTAAATTATGCATGCAACGAGCTCTCCCGCTCAAAATTTGAGTAAAAATACAAGGAGATATGTCAAAAATACGAACAAAAAAAGTAGTTTTCTTTTATGACAAATATGTCAATTCAACCATTATGGTTGACTCATTTTATTGAAATTCTATTAGTTCTTGAATTCCAACTCACAAAATTTATTGTTGGTGCGTTTTCTTATAAGGCCCATTTTAGACCCCAAATTTCCTTTAATGCATTAAAAACACATTTGAAGGAACGAGGTTCGAGGACGAAGGGACATGTGAAGGAATGTAAGTGGTGTTCCCAATGTTCACTTGTCTCGATCTTGGTATCTGAATAGGATTACTAACACTAGGCCTAAGAGGAGCATGTGAAGCTACCTCCACCACCGGGATGGAAGGTACAATGTGACTAGTGCCCCCAACCCTCTCCGCATGGAAAAGAGTGGGAGTGCCCCCAGACATAGTGCCAGGGTCAATTTTCAACTCGACATGATATGCCGGTTCAGGCTCAGGAATTTTAGGTATGTCATATCTAACATTACTAGTGCTTGTGAGTTCATAGTGAGTCTCGTCGCTCAGAAACCAATACTAGCTACCTGTGAATGAGGGATCATAACCAGATCGTGAAGGCTGTTCATGTAAAGGATCATATGTGCTAGTAGGATGCTCCTCCCCAATCTCATGAGGTGGAGAAGACATCTCTGGAATCTTATCCTTATGATCTCCCATGGTGTGTGAATCAAAGTGAGAATTAATCCACTCGGAATGTCTGGTTCTCTCTCCCAAAGGAAAACCTGTCTGTACACACGACTGTGAAAGAAAAACCCGTGTACAGGAAGAAAAGATAGAAAAATAAGGTAAATGGACAAACATAGACAAAATTTAATTCTACAGGACACTACTGGGAAATCATGCCCCTAGACTCAACATAGAAACAGAAAAATTAGAGCAATACAAGCACATTGAATGCCAAAAATCCCCAAAGAAAAACAACTAGGAACTTCCCCTGCGGAGTCGCCAATTCTATTACGAAGAAAACTTCCTATGGCTTGGGGTGTACCACAACAGACAGAGAAACCACAAAAATCAATCCCTTCCCAATATGCAAGAGAAATACAACACCTAACAGTAAAGGATCTGGAAACATACCTTATTTCGGACGGTTGTAGTAGATCCCTATTGAGCTTTTTACAATCCCACTTCCGTTAGCAATTTAGTCTCAACAACAGTAAACAAAGCAAGCATGCTATATAATATAGTGTTAGGCCTACTCTAGCATATATTATCAATAATGCATAAGTAATTAAATGCATCCATGGATTCATAATTCATTTAAATGCACATCATTGGACAAGAAAAGATATTTCTATTAATAAAATCAGAGATTACACAAGTGACAACCTCTGTCGGCACATCTACAAACCAGAGAAACTGAGTCCTCCACCTGGGCCTCCACCACCTCAATCCTCCATATATCGATAGAAAACTCACAAGCAAAGGAGAGCTTGGGAAGAACACAAAGTGCTCCAAGGGACAAAGGGATGTAGACTCAAGTACAAGCAAGCTACAACAACAATGGACTATAGTTTTCTTGCTCTTCAATTCCTCCCCTTCAATGTATCCAAGGGCTTCCTTATATAGTGCTTCAATGGGGTAATGTAAGGTCAAATGCAAGTGATCTCGAGGAATATGGAAGGCCAAGAGAGAAGTGACTTAGATCCACATCAAGGAAAACTCCAAAAATAGTTGGACTTATGCACACATCCTGATATACATGGGTTTAAGGGTAATATCCACGTATATACGTGAGAAAGGGATTAAAAGTCGCGTACAAAAAATAATAGGTGTTTTTAGGGATGATCTTGGAAACATCAAAGGTACAAAAATAGTCCATGGGGTCCAAAGAGTTTGTAGAGGGAATGGGAAGGCCATAAAAGTGTTATTAACCATGTGTGGTAAAATCAGCTATAAGAATTATGAATGTTATGACAACTCTATGACACCTTATGACACTTATGACAAATTCTCTTACAATCAGGAGATATTTAGTAGGCGATTAGAGGACAAGAAGGGGCATTCCATCGCATGGAGCACTAGCGAGATGAATTCCATGCAACTTTAGATGAACCATTGATAAATGCCTAGGACAACAGAAAGATCATAGCAAATATGAATTCCTAGTTGTTATACACTAAGTTGTAGACATGAAAGAAATCAACAAACTAGAATGGAAACAGGAAACACATTACACGTAAAGGAAAATACATATTGGGAAAAGCAACAACACATGAATGTCTGCCATGAGAAACAGTTCTTCCTCTACAATTTATTCATACACAGGTATCAAATTTTACAAATGGGGAGCCTCAGCCCGGGAATGTTTCCCAATCCAATTCATTAACTCCTTTCTCCCTCTATCGGGAGCATTTTTATACAATCCTATTGCTAAGACTACCGAATTAAAATCTATTACAAGTCACCATCAGGCATTAACAATACAGGGAGTGGACTATCGCCACATTTTACAAATATAAATAGACATTATGGCACTAGTGGCCGTATCTGACCCGAGTAATAGCTTGACGTGTTCAGCCACCATGACGGATGATGAGTATGATGCCTCCCTCTATTCTTGAAGTGTGTGCATGGCACCGTGTTCAAGTGCAACTTTCCACATGGGCACATACTGGTGAGGTAGTTGGCCTCATTCCCCGGTCTAGTCACATCCTCCACCTCCTTCCTCTCCTGGTGACATTGTTATACGTGGGATTTGGAAGAAGTGTCGCATTGCTTTTGGTTGAGATGCACCTGTGGGGTGGCTTGTCATTCTTGTACCTCTCTCCTCCAATAAGATGAGATCTCTTGTAGGCACTAGGGAGTAGCATATCTAGACCAGCCCCATCACCCTCAGAAAGTGGACTTCACAAACAGAATGATGAAGGCTTTAGACCCCTGATGCTCCCATCCGAATGAATGCTTATACAGGGAACAGTCGATGACTGTCCCACTCTGCAGAGGCTTTGGTGGGCGCGATGCTATCAGGGGTTCCTGGAAAAAAACTTACGGGGAGTAAGTGTCCAGGCCTCACATCGTTGGAGATGTGGGTATCACGTTTAGGCCTCGATGGCTGGTGTCACCATTGGCATGCAAATACCAAGGTGACGAGTGAGTGTGGAACCTTCTCACCAACCATCAACACCCCCAGATGGACAAGCTTCTCAAACCAGATCTTCATCGTCAAACTTTATCAAGCCTTTGCAGATTCATGGAGAAGTAGAACTCGGGTACTGGAGATATGTTAGTTCACTTCTGTCGAACTAAAAGCAGTATATATAAGGCTTCGAGATTGGCTGGTCAACATTTCTGCACACTCTCACATCAAGTGTACTTGGCACCAACATGTGTGAAGGCGTGAGCAGAGTGATCCTTCACTTGATGGGGATTTAGTCACTTCGTTTCATCAGTCGTGGCACCTTATTGTTTGTTGTGGGAAGAATTTGTGGACGCCATCTGGTACAATGGATCCCTACTGCAAATTTCATGAAGTGGACGCTCCCACGTTGTGTTGGCTTTGCCCCATGTGAGTAGCAGATTCGTCGGTTACTTTCCTTACTCATGGAGGCCAACTCACACAAAAGGAGCCTATCTTTAGGGAGTATGAATCTACCACAGGGATGGCTCCCTTGGTATGTGTGCTACAAACGGCGTCGAAGAAATTGGCCAAATCCGCAAGGATGCAGACTACACGCGTGAACGTCTCCTTTGCTGTCATCTCCACACTAGATGGAAAACCTGGACCATGGGAGTCTTCTCAGCTGTCTGATCAGAGGAATCTTTTACACCCATCATCCACGTTCCATTCATCCTACCACCAACTTTTCTCCTCTGAACACCGCGGGCAACTCTAGATCGTGGCACGTTCTCAACCGTTGATAAAGAAAGACCTTTCATGCAACCGTTGATTTGAGTGGGCCCCACCATCTTTCACAGTGAGAATCCTTGATATTTGTCTGTGCCAGTTCGCATTGTGAAATGAACCATAGCCATATATTTATCTCCTTCCTCATCGCGATCGTTGATCTTTGTGACCTCTACCACTCTTTCGTGATTTGAGACTGCAGTTTTACCTGCACAAGTATGGATCACGAAATTGATTGAGATTGTAGATATTCCCCAGGACTCATCTCAGCCGTCGAAAGCTTCCGATCTTTAACACACTTCACAATCTCGGAAGGAAGCCTCAAGCGTTCATCTTCTCTTGCGCGAAAGCGTTTGGAGTCATTGATCCACCTTTGATCAATCACAACCTTTGATTATGAACCCTGCCCAATGTTAATAGCGTGCCTGCTGCTTTCCTCGTTGAAGGGTGCTCACAAGAAATTCGAGGGACTGGGACCCTCATCGAACTCCTGTCAGGCCCTTAGATCAACTGTTAAAAACAGAGTGTTAACAACTGGCTCCACGAGGGATGCTATCCTCCCAATGAGGTAGAAAAGAACTCCTGTAGACCAAGTGTCGAAACCATTGGGATTCCTTCAATATTTCTTTTACATCTCCATCCTGCTCCAAGCTACTACTTCAGCGAATTTGTGCCACTCTTGCAACTCATGCTGGTGACTGTAAACCTATGCTGGTAACTAAAAATGAAAACAAACTGAAATAGCAATGAAGGAAATGCTCGATAACTACTGAGCTTATTTGCTTCTACCTACCCTACCTAACTTTGTACACAAGTACAATTGAGTGAAATCAGACTTCCAATGAATCCAATCAAGCAACTTGCCTAATATTCTTGTTCTTTTATGGTGCTTGATGGACATAAATGAAATAGATAATGGGAGAAGGAAATGATAAAAAAACTGATCTTCAAGGCAGAGATGCAACCAATCATTTCCTTCACCTAGACCCTCCATGTATTCAGCCACGGGGTCATAGAAATCATGGAAACCTCTAGCATGTTCTGTCACCTGCTCATGGGAAAGCCATCTAGAGCTTCTTGCTTCTAGAGAGTTGTTAGGCTAACACTTGGAAGATTGCAGACAAGGACCCACCGAATCTTTCTTCAATGGAACGTCTTTCTGTCCGCTTGAAATTTCAATAGCAAGGGATTGATGTGCCTCAAGAGGGAGGTCCTTAGCTTCTCTAGTGGAACCGAGTAGACATATTCCTCCTGTGTGAGGTGGTGCTTCTGAAGGAAGAGTATCAGAAAAAGTGTTAATCTGTAAGCTGCTGCATGTGTCTTCATTTCTGTACAAGTTCCTGGTTTGCACCATCTCCGTTTATTTTTGCTTTTGCTTGGAGGCCTTAATCATGTGTCGTATTATTTCAAAAGAGGCATAACATAAGGGTAGGCTATCACCTCTAGTGCCTTCATCATCTTTTCCCACTTCGACCTTCTATTTTTCTTTGCATCTTGATTCCTTTCCTCAGAAGCATTTGTTTCAACAGCTGGCTCGTCAGGTACATTCCACAGGTACTTTTCTTCATATTCATCGTACACAAGTGTACCGAACTCCTTCTTAAAATTGTCCCTAGCTTACCAGGGACGGTTTAGGTTGCCATCTTCAGAGAATAATCTTGTAGGACTACCTACTCCTGCCTCGGGCTGGTCATCTTTCAATACATCAGGAGGGAGCTTTGACGGGCCAGAGACTTTCCCATTCTGCTTGCAGTGCCTAACCAATTTGAATGTATCTTTTATTTCACTACCACTGTCCTTATCTGACGATTTCTTGGACATCTTAAGGTTTTCCTCAAGCTCCAAATAATCAACGAACATATTCTGCATGGTGGTTGATTTTCTCTCCAAAAGAAGCAAGGATAGGTCAGGGGGAAAGGCGGTTGCATAATAAATCTTAGCAGCATTCTCAAGAGGTTGAACTTCCTTAGGCATGCAAATCTTCTATTAAAACTAGATATGGCCTCACCCTCATGCCTCCTCAAGGAATAAAACTCTGAAAGCATTTTCTCCAGTGGCCTTCTCCTACCCAAAAACCTAAAGAATGTGCAAGAAAACTCTTCCCAAGTGTTGATGGACTTAGGTTGCAAGTGTTTAAACCATATTTTGGCATCTCCTTGCAAGGACAGAGTGAAAGCCCACATGCAGACATCGTCATGTTCTATCTCAAAAAGGTCAGAGAAATGCTCAAAGGCTTGTACATGTTTCTCAGCAGTCAAGTGTTCAGATTCTTCGTCGAACTTGGGGAGGTACTTGTAATATCTCGTGGGAAAATCATGGAGGATAGGAGGTAGTCGCAGTGATTTATATCGGCTTGGAGAAATGGGGGAGACAAGGTTAGGCATGATAGCTAAGCTATTGTCTAAGGTTTCATGAATTTCACAGGGGTGTCCTTTGACATCAGGTGCCCCAGGATAAATCTCTAGGCCATAATCAGATATAAAAGATGACGCAATGCTTTCGGTTCGTAAAGAAGGATAAACAGGAATATATTCATGGCTCTATCCAGAATGAGCTGGCCATAGAAGGTTGTTTTGATAAATCTAGGAAAAGATAAGAGCAAAATTACAAGATAGGATAAGGAATCCTGGAAAAAATTTGGACTCAAGTATTCGGACCTTCCGCCATACATTTCTAAGCTTTATGAGGGGTCCATTTTCCAGGTGGAGTCTGCCAGCTTTCCTTGGTCATTTTGATTTCTGGGTCACACCACCAGCGGAGTCGCTAAAGTCTGAATCCTTCAAGAGTGGAGTCGCCATGTGAAAAGTACTCAACCTTCTTGATGTCTGGTCATTGTTCACCATCAATAACTAGATCTAAAACCATGTCGTTTTTTCCCGGGGATGATCTTCAATCTCGTCCCCGACAACAGCGCCAGTTTGTTGGTGTTGTAAAGGAAAGTGTCCTATGGCTAGGGTTTAAGAGGCCATCAACGTACTGGGGTTGAAAGAGAGATGCACAATGTTCAGCAAGCATATATTAGCAAGTTTCAGAGATGAGAAAGGTCCACACCTAACTAACTGAAGGCTGATCCAAGCTTTCTCTTCAATCCTCCTCTTGCTCCTCTCGCTCCAAGAGACCTGCAAAACGAATTATACCTTCCTCAAACCATTATGACCACATATAAGACAATGGTAATCAAATAAACATGAACTAATGATCTGAATAACATCGTCATATGATCATAAACAGAGATTCAATCACACATTGAACAATGATTTGGGAAGAAGAAGAACATCACATCTTTATTAATCTTGAAAACAAGTACAAATATACCTTCTCTTCAAGTTTGGCACCTCACGAAACCTTGATCTGGATCTGCTGCTTCTCTTCTCCAAAGAACTCAGCCTCCAAGATCTGAAACATAAGGAGAATGCTTCTAGGGAAAAGGTGTAGGCAAAGAGAGTCCCAATTCCTCCAGCATAACAGTGCAAAAATCCAAGTCCCGATTCATGAACCTCCCTACCTCTATTTATATGATAAAGAAGAGTTAGGGGTGAAGCCAAAGTGGTTACAACTGAAGGAGTCAGTTGCATAACTACCCAAACTAACTCAAAAGGCGTGTTTTTATGTTTTAATGTTAAGAAACAGATGCGCAACTATGAAGGAGAGAAACCCGCGCATGATACGCGAGTTTACACAAGAGCAAGCCGTGAATATATGCATGCGCGACTTGCAAAACACAAGAGTCGCGAGTGATGCGCGAGTTGCACATAAGGAGAGTCATGCATACACACAAAAAACGCATTTTTAAGGTATTTCTAGGCATTTTCAGACTTTGGTGTCTTCTGGAAAGTTTTAGCTAATAGAAATATATTTCCAACGGTATAGAAATAAGGTCAAACGGAGTTACAGAACTCAAGATATGGGTCCTCCAAGATAGGTGTTTTTTCAGTGACATTCAGTGACTTTCATGAAGTGCCGACATGCGACGAAATCATGGGTAAGTGGTCACAGGCAGAGATGTGTCATTTTGAGCTATAACAGATGGCACCAGGATTTGAGCCTCCAAGGTCGAGTGAGGTGAGGCCGCTCCCAGGAAATAGCAGAACCGCTTTAGACTACACCCCCAGCCCTATGCAGTCAGAGAGGGACCTCTCATTTGTCACCGGAGTCTACTCTGCATAAGATTTTCAATCAGCATAATCAGGGGGCTAGGATCCTAAATGGGGAAAAGTATGTTGAGGAAAGGTGTATGGTGGGATTATTGGAAGCAAGGTACCATTGGCAATGGAGTCGAAAACCTGTATAGGAAACAATTACAAAGGAAAAGAAAGGTGTGGGGTTGCAAGCATAGGCAAGATAGTTGTTGATCTCCCAATCAAGAGATATTTAGTGGGTGATTAGGGGACAAGAAGGGACAGTCCATCGTGTGGAGCACCAGTGAGATTAATTCCACACAACTTTAGAAGAACCATTGATAAATGCCTGGAACAACAACAGGAGCATAGAAAGTATGAATTCCTAGCTGTTATACACTAAGTTGCAGACATGAAAGAAATCAACAAACTAGAATGGAAACAAGAATTACATTACATGTAAAGGAAAATACATATTCAGAAAAGCAACGACACATGAATCTCTGCCATGAGAAACAGTTCTTCCTCTGCAATTTATTCATACACAGGTATCAAATTTTACAAATGGGGAGCCTCAGCCTGAGAATGTTTCCCAATCCAATTCACTTACTCCTTTCTCCCTCTATCAGGAGCGTTTTTATACAATCCTATTGCTGAGACTACCGAATTAAAAGCTGTTACAAGTCGCCATCAGGCGTTAACAGTACAGGGAGTGGACTATCGCCACGTTTTACAAATATAAATAGACATTATGGTGCTAGTTGCCGTATCTAGCCTGAGTAACAGCTTGACGTGTTCGACCGCCATGACGGATGATGAGTATGACACCTCCATCTATGCCTGAAGTGTGTGCATCCACCATGTTCAAATGTAGCTTTCCGCATGGGCACACACTGGCGAGGTAGTTGGCCTCATTCCCCAATCTAGTCACATTTGCCCCCTCCTTCCTCTCTTGGTAACACTGTTATATGTGGGATTTGGAAGAAGTGCCACATTGCTTCTGGTTGAGACACATTTAAGGGGTGGCTTGTCATTCTTGTACCTCTCACCTCCAGTGAGGTGAGATCTCCCGCAGGCACTAGGGTGTAGCATATCTACACCAGCCCCACCACCCTTGGAAAGTGGACTTCACAAACAGAATGATGAAGGCTTTAGACCCCTGATGCTCCAATCTGAACGAATGCTTATACAGGGAACAACCAATGACTATCCCACTTTGCGGAGGCTTTGGTGGGTGTGATGCTATCAGGGGTTCCTGGAAAAATACTTACGGGGAGTAAGTGTCCAGGCCTCGCGTTGTTGGAGACATGGGTGTCACGTCTAGGCCCTGATGGTTGGTGTCACCATTGGCATGCAAATACCAAGGTGATGAGTGAGTGTGGAACCTTCTCACTAACCATCAACACCCCCAGATGGACAAGCTTCTCAAACCAAATCTTAATCGTCAAACTTTATCAGGCCTTTGCAGATTCGTGGAGAAGTAGAACTCGGGTTCTGGAGATATGTTAGTTCACTCCTGTTGAACTGAAAGCAGTATATATAAGGCTTCGAGATTGGCCGGTCAACATTTCTGCACACTTTGTCATCAAGTGTATTTGGCACCAACATGTGTGAAGGCACGAGCATAGTGATCCTTCACTTGATGGGGATCTAGTCGCTTCATTTCATCGGTCGTGGCTCCTTATCGTCTGCTGTGGGAAGCATTTGTGGACACCATCTGGTACAATGGATCCCTGTTGCAAATTTCATGAAGTGGATGCTCCCACATTGTGTTGGCTTTGCCCCGTGTGAGTAGCAAATTCGTCGATTACTTTCCTTACTCGCGCAAGCCAACTCACACAAAAGCTGTCTATCTTCAGGGAGTATGACTCTACCATAGGGATGGCTCCCTTGGTATGCGTGCTACAAACGACGTCGAAGAAATCAACCAAATCCGCAAGGATGCAGACTACACGTGTGAATGTCTCCTTCGTTGTCATCTCCACACCAGATGGAAAACCTATACCATGGGAGTCTTCTTAGCCATCCAATGAGAGGAATATTTTACGCCCATCATCCACGTTCCATTCATCCTGGCACCAACTTTTCTCCTCTGAACACCGTGGGCAGCTCTGGATCGTGGCACATTCTCAACCGTTGATCAAGACCGACCTTTCATGCAGCCGTTGATCCGAGTGGTCCCCACCATCTATCGCAGTGAGAAGCCTTGATATTTTTCCGTGCTAGTTCGCATTATGAAATGCACCGTAGCCGTAGATTTATCTCCTTCCTCATCGCGGCTGTTGATCTTCACGACCTCTACTGCTCTTTCACGATTCAACTGTATAATTCACAAAAAGAGTCATTTAATTTAGATGTTATATCAATTCCACTTCTGCAGCCAGGTACAACTATACAATGGGATGCATTTGAATAGTTTTCAGGGGACGTCCAGTGGTTGGTCCTTAAAAAGAAAGGGGTAATAACAAGAGCAAGGAAGTACTTTCTCATTAAAGACTATCTACCGAAGCAAGGATCAGAATTATGGGATGAGGAAGATGAGATAACTTATAAGAGCATAGTCACGATAATTGAACCAAATGGTAAAATATTTACCTCTAATAAGCCTGTATTGCCTTTGCTTGATAGGTGGGGGTCAAAAGTTTATCCTTTCACTCACGAGAAAATTAAAGATTTAAGAAGAGACTCAAATGCAGAGTATGTCTACCTCAGAGTTTCTTTTCAAGCATTTGGAAAGTGTGCAGGTTAGTAATTAGTTTTTGTTTTTATTATTAGATATTTTTCATTATGATAAATTAAATGTTAGTGGTTTATATTTGTTTTTTAATATAAAATGATAAATGATAAAAAAAATGATGAATAGATGATTTTCAATTATTGTGTGTTTTTTTGTTTTTATTTTTCTCTAAAGGTGAGAGAGGCAATGCTTTAGCAAAAAATGATTATATACTTATTTGGTAGAAGTGGTTCTCATGAAGATGTGGATGGAAGAAGAGTGTACATGTTTAAGGAATGTATTAATAGAGTTTAGTGATAGCATTCACATTGTTTATATTCCCATATTTAGCTTTAAAGACACACAAAGATCAAAGCTCACAGATACCATTAGTGTGATCTATTCTCCATTAGAAAAGGTTGGAATGCTACAAGGTGAGATGGAGGGGATGTCTTTGTTGAATCTAAGTGAGCATGACGCTATAATATTTTGGACACATATTTGCCTTTTAAGAAAATAGATGGATGAAGAGGATCTGAATGGCACACAATTGGGTCGAATGATAAAACTTTTATCTTCTTTTGATCCTAGCCTTCCATGGATGATCTTAATAGACAAGGATGAGAAAATAGTCACAAAAAATGGAATAAAAATTGAGCTATTATGTGCTAGTAGCAAAGGAAATAAAACAAAGGAATTGATGAAACTCTTGATTCAAGGTTCTCAAGAGGAAGGACAGCAAGCATTGTTTGAGTTAGAACAAATGCTAGATTAAAATTATTTAATATCCTATGTAATAATAACATGTAATGGTATTATTATTATTTTTCCAATGTATGTAAAAAATATGAGAATTGTATTCATTCACTAAGAGTCCTAAGAACAACAGGCATATTGATTGTTGATTCCTTATACTAACATTTTATACCAATAAAGCTCAATTATTTATTTAAAACTTATTATAGAATTTCATCTAGATGTTTTTTCTTTGGAAAAAGCAAGTATAATCAACACAATTTTTTTCCATACTTTATAGCAATAATATTATGTAAAATAATACTTTAAAATAAATCATATATATCATTATTATTTTCAAATAATGAGCACAATTTTTTTCAATACTCTATATCAATAATATTATTTAAAATAATACTTTAAAATAAATTATATATTTCATTACTATTTTCAATTATTATTTTTTATGTATAGTTTTAATTAAAATGATCTATTTATTGGATGATGATGATGATTAACCTCCACTCAAACCAATTTTGGTTTATCTAACTTTAAGAAAGAGAAAAAAATTATTCACCAACATAAATCTAGGTTAATTTATCAAGTATATCAAATCACTTGAAACTCAAACAGTTTTCTCAAGTTTTGTAGTTTAAATAAAGTTTTCTTGCACTTATATTTAACTTATTTGGAATCAATTGAACCTAAATTTGATTTCATGATTAAAATAAATTTATGTTAATTTATTTTATGATAATGATATTTTTTTTATCATTTTTGACAATGTTTTAATAAATTCAATATATATTCTTTTTTATTTTTAATAATAACTTTACGTTATATTTTTATATTAATAATTTTTTCCCCCAAAAAATTATTTTTTATATTAATTTTTTTTTACCAAAAATACTTCTAAATATTATAATAATTCATTAATTTCTCTTTTTATATTTTATTATTGAATAATAATAAATTCATATTTCACAACCTATTATAAATTGCTTATAATATCCATTTCAAAAGTTATTTTAATTTTACTTAATACATGAAATTTACATGAATCATGTAACAAGTTCTATTATACACTTATATTAGTATAAATATCACGTAATAAGTTCTATGACACACTTATATTAGTATATTACAATGCCGAATAACACATGGGGAAGTACATGCAACTCGACCATAATTAATGGTAGCACCATAACCCTCATGATTCGGGAAATATAGAAATCAATGCAAAAAATAAAAAACTAGAATAAAAAAATCCTGGAATGTAGTAAGTCAGTCGATCAATAATAATAGGTGTCGTAGTTCAAAAGTTATTTTAATTTTACTTGATACATGAAATTTACAAATATCACGTAACAAGATCTATTACACACTTATATTAGTATAAGTATCACGTAACAAGTTTTATTACACACTTATATGAGTATAAAGCTCACTTATTTCAATAAAATGGATGGATTACACTAAAATAAACAAATTTTCCTAGGTTCATACTTTCTGGATGGATTACACTAATAAATTATGCTATCCATTTCAAATGTTATTTTAAATTGATTTGATATATCAAATTTAAAAATTTAATGTAACAAGTTTTATTACACATGTTTATTAGTAGTATGATGGTCACTTATTTCAATAAAAAATTATAAATACAAGGTAACAAGTTTGGTTACATAGGTCTATTAATATGAATGTTACTTATTTCAAAAAAATGTACGGATCAAATAAACAAATCTTTCTAGAATTTTTGTGTAGAGGCACATTCTACAGTCCAATAGGGGGATATGTGTAACTCCTTTCGTGCTTATCTTATAGCTAACACGTGTCATTTAAAAAAATACTAGCATAGATCCATTAAAATGGATCTACCAAACAAATCTTTCTAGAATTTTTGTGTAGAGACACATTCTACAGCCCAATAGGGGGAGATGTGTAACTCCTTTCGTGCTCATCTTATAGCTAACACATGGCAGTTAAAAAAATACAAGCATAGATCCATTAAAATGGATCTACCAAGCACGAAGAGGGATCAAATATCTCAGGTGTAAACTGTTTTTTTAGAGTGGAGGTGTTGAGTAAATATGTAATCCAATCATGATGGTTTTAGTTTATTTAATTTAGATTTTATATATATATATATATATACAATTCTAAATAATTTAAATTAAATTTAAGTTGAGAGGTAATTTTTAATAATATTTTATTATTTTTTATAAAGAACACCTATCATCTCTAAGATGTGAACGGAAGGAGTTACACATCTCTGCTCTAGAATGCACCCTTACAATGGCATTATATAAAACTACAATACACAAATGAGCTAAATTAAAAAGTTTCCTCAAAGTTTACACTCTAAAAAGGGGTTTGCAGGTGGAGAGATTTGATCCCTTTGGGTGCTTTACATATCCCCTTTTAAGATGGATCTATGCTAGTTTATGAGTTAGTTCATCTTTTTTAGAGGGTAGTAATGTATGAAAGATATATTGGAAAATATTGTATATTATTTTAATTTCTAAGGTTTTATATTGTTAAAATTTAGTTAATTTTTAGTAATTTATGATTATCTATATATGATTATATTTATTTATTTTATAAGGCATTTTTTTCCAAAAAATTCTCTTCATGGGTGCTATTCCTGAACCCCTTTCGCAAGGTGGGGGGTGGCTCCAAAAGGTTGTCAATCCCTTCGCTAGATACAACAGTGGGGGGAAAGCGCCCTAACTCCCCCCCCCCCTCCCCCCATCCACCTAAATCGTTAGTAACTTGGATCCATACATCGATGAAACAAGACCTTTGAATCAAGATGAAAATCATGCTCCGCAACCAACAATCTCCCACATGGAGACTGATCTAGAAACTCCACCACTACTTCACCCACTAGACTATGCTCCAACTTTAGACATGGAAATGTTCTATTCTTCACCATCATGCTTGGAGGCCAACTAAAAACTGAGTAGGTACTTTGTTTCTTCCATCATTAACATTTCTATAAGATTCTAGCCATTGTATATATTTTCCAACTTTAACTTTCCATCTCCCAAAACCGATCATATAATGGTAGGTATTAGTTGTATATGTTTAGTCTTAGAATGTAAGGTTGGGTTCTTTGTAATATTAATGGAACTTTGGCTTTCATTATACAACCTACTATTCTCTTGCTTCTTCCCCAATTCCTCCATAAAGATCTGTATCCAAATAATCTCTTTATTAGCCTCTATAACAACAACATACTCTACTTCCATTGTTAAAAGTGAAACAATATTTTGCAGTTTCAGAATCCAACTTATTGATATTCCACCTATAGTAAAAACATACCATGTGTTTCTCCTCATGTTATATTTATCACCTACCATATCTGAATCAACATATCATTTTAGAACAATGTTTGAACCTCCAAAACACAATGCATGAGTCGTACCTCTCACATACCTGAGAATCCACTTTACCGTCTCCCAATGATCTTTACCTGGATTGTTCATATACTTGCTCACAAATCCCACTACATGTGCAATATATGGTCATGTGCACACTATCACATACACAAGCCACCAATTGTTGATGAGTATGGGACCTTGTACATGTATTCTATCTACTATTGTGTCTTCAGAGACATCTCATAATTCAGTTTGAAATGGATGGCCAAAGGTGTACTAAATAATTTTACATTCTGCATTCTAACACATTCTCTATGTACTCACCCGAAGACAATGTTAATTTGTGATAATTTCCCATCTTATTATTCTCATACCAAGGATTTTCTTTGCAACACCCAAACCCTTCATCACAATTGAATTAACTAGTTTTATTTTGAGCACATTTATATCCTACATGTTAGACCCTGCAATAAGCATGTCATCTACATGTACAATAACAAGATAATATAGTTGTCACTATCTAGCCTCTTAAATTAAACACAACGGTCAAAATGGAATCTAATATATCCTTGTTTTGTCATAAACCTATCAAATTTCAAATATCACTGCGTTGGAGCTTTCTTTAGGTCATACAAGCACTTCTTGAACTTGCATACCAATCTCTCCTCCCCCTTGACTTCATACCCTTGTGGCTACTGCATATAAATTTCTTCTTCCAGATCCCCGTGGAGAAAAGTTGTATTTATATCTAACTATTCAAGATGCAAATCTTCTACTTGCTACTAGGTTTTAAATAGTTATAATTGAAGTCATTTTAACAATAGGATCTAAAAATATTTCATCAAAATCTAAAGCTTTCTTCTATGCAAACCCCTTTACAACAAATCTAGCCTTGTACCTCTTTTTGCCTCCATATGATTACTTCAACCTGTAAACCCAATTATTCTGCAATGTTGTTTCTCCTCTGGGAATTTGAACCAAGTCCCATGTCTGGTTTCATATCAAGGAGTCCATATCCTCTTTCATGCCTCGCTCCCAGTGTTTTTGGTTTCTACCTATGTTGCTTCCTCCTTCCTAGTTCACCAAAATCAATTAATAATAAATAATATAGTGAAGGAGAGTATAGTTAAGGGAGTCTACTTAACCTTATATATCTTCTAACAACACTTGCAGGAGTTTGAGGTATTTGTTGCCGCAATTGTTGTTGTAAATTTTGATTTTTTAGAACCTTTGGAGTTTCATTTTCTTTCATTTCATCAAGCACTATTTATTCTTATTTTTTCTATTTTTTCCCTACAACTAATCTTTTTACATGACCTTCTCATTGAATACCACATCTCCACTCCTAATGATTTTGTGGTTTTCATAATCCCATCAGTGATAATCAAAATCATTAACTATGTATCCAATAAAAGTAAACTTCTTGGATTTTTCCTCAAGATTTGTTCTATTTTATCTATGAATATGTACAAATGCTTCACAACTAAAAGTATTAAAAAATGAGTAGTTTACCTTTTTACCTATCCATGCCTCCTCTATAATGCCACCATGCAAGGATTTCAAAGGCCCTCTATTTATTAAGTAAACAACAACATCCGCAACGTCTACCCAAAATTGTAAGGGAAATCCTACATGTAATATCATACTCCTTGCATGCTCCATGATTTTCATGTTCATCCTTTCTTACACACCATTTTCTTTTGGTGTTCCTGGGACTGCCTTCTCTCTATGAATCCCATGGTATGAACAGTAGCTATCAAACTCCTTGTTCCAATATTCACCTCCATTATCTATTTCGATACACTTCAATTAATTTCCTATCTCATTCTCAACTAAAACTTTCCATTTCATAAAAGTATAAAAAACATTAGGTTTTTTTCAAATGGAATAAACCCAAGTTTTCCTAGTCATATTATCAATAAAAGTAACATAGTAATTATATCCACCAAGATATGATACACTAGATGTTCCCTATGCATTTGTATGCACACGCTCTAACGTTTCACTCTTTTCTTCCCAACGCTCTTATGTTTTCCATAAACAAAGTGCTCACATGAATCCAAATTAACTTGCTTCAAATCTATCTACAACTTCCTTGAGTGGAGAATTTGCATCCCCCTCTCACTCATGTGGCCAAGCTCATGATACCACAATGTTTTATCCACTCTTGTAGAAGCTAAATAAATAGAAGAGCCAACATTACGAGTACATAAATACAATGTACCTACTGTCTCTCCTTCCAATATTACTTGTGACTCTTTAGTGACCTTCCACAAATTTACAGTAAATGTAGATGCACAACCTTCACTTCCCAACTTCCCTATTGAAATTATATTTCTTCTCAAATTATAGATGCACCTTACCTATTTCAACACCCATTCTTTTCCATTATTTAAATTTAATTGTATACTACCCTTTCCAACAATTTTACATGGTTCATCATCACCTAAATAAACTTGTCCAAAATCACCTTGAACATAGTCTTGAAAATAATTCCTATGTGGTGTGGCATGAAATGATGCCCTCAAGTATAACACTCGTGAATCAATAATATTATCTAATGAAATGATTAACGCATCTTGAAACACATCACCTACTACATTTTATTCCTAATTATTCTCCTGTTGTCCATCTCCTTGTTTTTCTTTTAGAGACCTAGAATCTTTCTTCAAGTGTCCTTTCTTCCCACAATTCCATCACTCCAACGTCCCTTTAGATTTACATTTTCCCTTCTTAGACTTAGAACTACTTGATGTCTCACCTATGATTTTCTATTGCATTTCCTCACTAAAGATAACACCAACAACATCATCAAAATTTAAAGTGATTGAACCAGAGACTGAATTACTCACAACCATGACCAAACCATTCCAACTTTCTGGAAATTATAACAAAATAAAAAAACCCTAACCTCATCATCAAATTTTACTCCTACGAAACTTAATTGATTGGTGATAGTGTTAAGGACATTTAAATGATTAACAAAATATCCACATTTTGACATCTTTGTATTAAATAAATGCTTCAAAATAACTACCTTGTTGGAGGTAGATTATTTTTCATATACTTTAGCCAATTCCTTTATCAAATACTTCATTGTATTTTCTTTTGAAATGTTGAAAGCCATTGATTCTACTGTGCACAACCATATCATTCCTAGTGTCTTTCTGTTAAGAACCTCCCAATATCCATCTTTAATAGTTACTGATTTATTTTCTATTCTTCTCAATGGTAGGGATGTATCCTTAAGATATAGATATTCAGCCATTTCCATATTCAATATCAAGTTAATTTGGCCATTAAATTTCTCGACCCTAAACTTACCTTCTTCCGCCATTTCTCCCATTCAAATGAGGAAACACTCCTGTTACGGAGAGAAATTCCTATGGCTTGGGGTACCACAATAGACAGCTTGACTCTAGAAAGCAATCTCTTCCAATATGCAATAGAAATAAAATGTCTAACACTAAAGGATCGAACCTCGTACCTTATTCCGGACGGTTGAAGTAGATCCTCGTTGAGCTTTCCAACTCGAGCTTGAATTGATAAGATACTTCTCAACAACAAGTAAACAATACAAGCATTCTATACATCATGGTGTTAGATCTATTCTAGCATATATAACATCAATAATGTAAAAGCATTTGACATATTCCAATGGAGACAATCTTCATTCAAATACACATTATTGGATAGGAAAAGATAGTTCTTATTAATATAAATCAGAGATTACAAGATAGAGACAACCTTTGACGGCACGTCTGCGAACCGAAGAAATTGAATTCCCCACTTGGGCCTCCACCACTTCAATCCTCCATCACTTAGATAGCAAGCTTACTAGCAAAAGGCAAGCTTGGGAAGAGCACACAAAGAGCTCCAAGGGACAAAGGGATGCAGACTCAAGTATAAGTTCCGACAACAATGGACTATAGTTTCGATGCTCTCAATTCTCTCTCATGTCTTCAATGTTCCAAGGGGTTCCTTATATAGCTGTTCATCTAGGTAATGAAGGGTCGAATCCAAATGAACTCAAGGCATATGGAAGGCTAGGAGACATATGAGTCGGATCCAAGTCAAGGAACACTCCAAAAGGATTTGGATTATGCACACATCCTCATATACGCGGTTATAGGGGTCAAACCCACGTATGTACATGGTTATCAGGGTAAAATCCACGTATAGCATTTTTCTTATGTTTATTGGGATGATCATGGAAACATCAAAGGATAAAAAGTGGTCCATGGGGTCTAATGTGTTTGCAGCGGGACAGGGGAAGGCCATACAATGTGTGATTCACTTGGAGTGGTGAAATCCGCTATAACAGATGCCCCCTAATGTGTGAGGTTAAAGGGGTTATGCGATGGTTGAAATACATTATAAGCCCATCCCAGAAGTGAAGTGATGAAGAGTCCCAAGTGGAAAACCAGCCACCCAATCAGCATAGTACAATAATACAACTCTGCATACAATTGCAAATACATATAGCAGTCCTGGATACATAAGAGTACAATGGCCATGAATAGGCATGTTACATGATGTCATATATGTGGTCATCGCCACATACAATACACATAGATCAGAATCTCCATGATGAAGATATACAAAGGACCATGATCTCCAAAATGGCTGAAGATATATAACAGATCAAGATCTCCATAGTGGCTGGAATTGTCTGACATACACTGGAATCAAGTCACGAGAGCTGAAATCTCATGAACACTGGCACGATCAAGGAGGTAGCATATAAGAAATGATGCCAATCTGGAAGGTCTTCTACACAAACCACTACAAGTACATGTCCTACTATGCGAATAGAGGTGTTGAGGTCGAACATAGTAGTCCATCGTCTGATTACCGGTCATTAATGTATACTGTTAATAGACGCGAGATCACCCACCGATAATGAAAATGGGAATCAAGGTACTAGAGTGCAAACTAACAAGTGTGAATAGATGTGTTGAGGTCGAACACTTGAGAGAGTCCATCGATGAGGGGACATTAATGTATTCCCATAAAACTGTCGATGGCGAGAGAACCTGCCACTGATGACTACAAGTCTCAAGGCACTCAAAATGACTCTGGATTCCGATCCTAGAATAAATGATCTGAAGTCAATGGGATGAAATCCGCTAGAAGGAGGGCATTAAGGCATCCCCCATCATCCAACACAAGGTACTCAACAAAGCTGTATAATGTGGAAGGACTCGATCATAAGGTGCACGAACCAGTAACTGTACCGGGAATGCCCGACATGCAAAGTCAAGATAACTAAGGAATGGCCGACTCAGGTTTCAACTTCCTTCAAACAAGAGCATAACGGCGTATGGTGACTGAATAAAGGCAGCATAGACTCGATATACAAACTGGGACATCTCTGTGACACAGGAGGCATCAATAGAGGATCCATAGGGACTGGAAGCTTAACTAGCCGGTGGAGATAAACTCAGATAACGAGTACAGCTCCTAAGTCAAACTATAACCCAACCAATGGATGTGATATATAGTGCTCTGTTTGAAGGCAACACCACTCGACAGCTGCCAAAGATACTATCTTTCCTTGTCCGGCTTTTTGGTTTTTTGATTTTTTGGACTTTTTCAGTTATTTGAAAAGCTTGAAAAAAGAATAAACTAGCTTTATAGTTACAAAATAGGAGGATACGAGTGTCATAAAGGCAAACAAACTAGTTCCAAGTAGTGGAACATACCTATGCTCAATGCAAGGATACATGTGTAGGATATCGACACTCAGGGGAAAATCCCCTCCCAGTAAAAAGGAAACAAGCTGCGAAGGATATAAAAAATGGCTCTGCATTGCTAGACATGAGACAAGCTCGGGCTATATGGCTGAAACACAATGTCAAGGAAGCCGGCATAAAGCTCAATAAGGCAGGTGAAGCTCATGATAATGCATTCACAACTTGATACAAGGGGAGTCCTGAGGAAAACAGGCCAGCATAAGATCAAGAGGAGTATGAGGCTCTTGCGAAATGTCATGGCGGTACTATACAACGGACTCCCACACCCTAAAGGAGAAAACATCGGCATGGGCACCAAATGCAAATAAGGCGCTGACTAGGGTACCCATGTAAGGTGAAGCTCTACCACTCATATCATGCCACTTCTAAAGCAGCAAGAAGGTTCCGTGACATAATCGAGTGGGTTCGTACCTAAGGATATGATAACATGGTCATAAGGTCATGCAAAATGCAAGCGGTGGTGAACCTAACCTACATGCCAGTGTAGACATTATACCTGAGATCTATACGAACGGGTCAATCCAATGGCTGAAACGGTACTCAAAAAGGTCATCTACATCACAAGTTATGTCAGAAACGGTCCAAAACGGTTAGAAATTGTCAAAACTATAGAAAAGGGGGTAAAATATTTCAAATATTTGAAATTTTTTCTATAAATAGTAAAAATTATAATTCATTTGAAACTGTTACCCGTCTGAGCTCAGATTTATAACTGCAAATTCCAGGAGATCCAACCGGCGGAATTCACAACCGTTTCTTCCAGGTAATTACTCATACTCTCAGCTTGCATTTCAATACTCATTTTGTCAATTTCCATGGTGAATTAAGATTCTTAAGGTCATTCTAGCTTGCGCGCCATGGCCCACGCGGTTATCGAGGCTTTTTCCGTGTACAGGGCGGACTATACATGGAAAAGAGGCCAATACCCGCATACATACGCAACTGTTTGCAAAACAGCCGCGTATGAGGTCGCGCATAAGTTTTTCAAATAATCTAATGGGCAAAAACTCAATATTTCTTGCAGGATGGTGCTAGAATGGCGAGAGCGTGAGCACGGTGATGTAGAGGAAGTAGTCAGGGCTGACTTAATGGATCAGCAAGCATTACATGCATGCGGATTATACAAGTTCTAGTGCCTAGGTGGTTTGCAGGTAAAACCAGGGCTGCTACATATGCTGGTAGACTACTGGGATCCAGAATCACAGGCTTTCTGTATTGACGGGATGTCCCTCACCATTGAGGTGGAGGAAATATACTTTATCACAGGTCTATCCAGACGAGGGGAGGTTGTGAACCTTCGTTCCCGAGGTGGGCCAGGAGGGGGCCTTACTATAGATGAGTACATAGCTGTGTACTGCTACCCAGAGATGGAGAAGGTGGGGAGTCAAATCCCTACCAACGCTATAGAGGTGCTGGGCCTAAAGGCCATACTACTGACACTGGGCAGGATAGCAGGCTTAGCCTCACTCCATCAGGCCTCGTGGCCATTGATGTTCTACGCGGTCGAGTGTATGAGACCGACCATATATGACTGGAGTACGACACTATTGAGCAACATGAAATACCAGCTCAGTGAGTGTAAGGCTGGCAGGATACGGAACTTCGGGTTCAGCAGCATTCTGAGCACGTTTTTCTTCGAGCATGTTCCAGGATTGAGCCCTAGAGTGGATGTTCCTCTCCACGGGGTTCGAGATCCGGCCCAACGACATTGGGCGGACGCTATGCAGAGACTGGGGGGTGGTAGGGTGGCCAACCCTTACCCAACTGACTTTTTTCCATGGTGGCGATGACAGATAGTTGGCTTAGACGACTGCCCTTATGCAGGGATAGAATTCCGGGGTGATCCGGACATGCCATTGCCACCAGGATCGGCATATGGAGACATAGGTATTAAATCTCTACCCCTAAACTTTTTAAAATTTTAAGTTATTTCATTTTTTTGTATTTTCTTGATTATATGGAATCAAAAAGACATGTTTGTAGGTGACAATACATAGTGACATCTACCATTCACGTGCAGATGTGGGGCCACGGTGACGGGAGGGCTTCCCTTGTCAGAGACGGAGGGGAAGAGGAGATGAGATCACGTGTGTGGATGCGGAGCGGACGCTCCAAAGCATTCATACCAACTTTGTGAGACTGACTCATAGAGTTCCCATGGCGCAAGTCGAGGACTTGCCTGAGGCCATGCAGCGACAGGTGGTGGGTGTGCCACGCACATGGGTGCGCTTATTTCGACGGCTAGCTAGAGCCGTAGTGACATATCATGATCACAACCCTGCTCCTCCTCCACAGGACTAGATACCTGGGAGTGTAGAAGTTTTGTACTACCGTGTATTATATGATGGTGGCTTTAAAAGCCCCGATTTTGTATTATGACACTATGTATTACCACATTTTGATATATAAAAAATCTTTTTATGGTGATCGATTTATTTATTTACATGTGTAAATGTGTTTTATGATTAATTTAATGTGAATGAAACAAATGCCAATCTAACACGTAGTTAGCATATGAGTCAGCAACTTGATTATAATCTCTTGGAATGTGTATATATGTTATATTGTCAAATTGCCATTCTAACAATCTCACACGCAAGAATCTTCTCAATAACGTCGAATCTCTAACATGGTACAAACCATTAAGCTATGACACTACTAACTCCGAATCAAGACGTACCTCAAGAGAAAGAACACCATGTAAAATGGCATCCCGTAGAAGCTCAATGACGGCGCTATATTCTGCAACATTGTTGGAAGATGGCCGTAGACATACACCTCCTAAAGACAGTACCTGACCCATAGGAGTATAAATCACCCAAGAAGCAAAGGCTGAGTGTTGAGTGTGACGGCTTGCACCATCCACGAATCCTATGTAAGTGGAAGATTCCATTGACATCTGCCAAAAGGAAAGGAAACTAATCACAAACTCAATCACGATAAAAAGGACCTAACTATGCAAAAAGTTGTACAATAATATACAACAAGCAGCCTTGGCTAAAGATCATGCATAGTATTTTTTAAGATAGAGCCCATTTCTAGGCTCCGCCAAAGCTGTCCCTTCATAGTCCACTAGCTCGTAAGCACCCTTCTCTAATACATGCTTGACCACGTAAGGACCACGCCACATAGGGTTAAATTTCCCTGCCCCCAAGGGTTCTTTCGGTTGATCCCATAGAAGGACCAAGTCTCCTTCACTAAACACTATTGGACGAACAGACTTATCGTATTGAGCCTTTACGCGACGCTTATTAATCTCTAGGGCCACCAAGGCATCCCGACGCTGCTCATCAAGTTGCTCAATGTGAACCAAACGCTCCTCCAAAGGTGAAGTGTCTGGTAAGAGTTCTACAGCTAGCTTCAACAAAGGAATTTCACATTCAACCGGCAACATCGACTCCACTCCATGTACTAACTGATATGGAGAAAAACCAGTGGCAGTCTTAATCGCGGTTCGATATGCCCACAAAGCAGGATATAACATGATATGCCAATTCGTCTTGCTTCGTGCAATGGTTCGTTGGAGAATTGACTTAAGTGACTTATTCACTGCTTCCACCTGTCTTTCTGTTAAGAACCTCCCAATATCCATCTTTAATAGTTACTGGTTTATTTTCTATTCTTCCCAATGGTAGGAACGTATCCTTAAGATATAGATATTCATCCATTTCCATATTCAATATCTAGTTAATTTGGCCATTAAATTTCTTGACCCTAAACTTACCTTCTTCCGCCATTTCTCCCAATCAAATGAGGAAACACTCCTTTCCTACAATTTTATCAACCAAATAAATCTTCAATTATAATACCATTTGTTCAAAACAATATCACATGATATGTGACCTAATGATAAATGGTCTAGATTGACTACAAAATTAAAATATTTTATAAGGAATTTTTTCCAAAAATTTCTTTTGTGGGAACTTCCCCCAAACCTCCACTAGGAGTCTCCAAAAGGTTATGTTACCCCCCCAAACTATGAAATTAGCGGGGCCGGGGGGGATCCCCCTACACCCACCAACATGAATTGGGATCCAAACATGGTTGAAAGATGACCTATGAATCAAGAAGTTGATCAGGCTCCACGACCAACATCCACATAGATCTTTCTTCATTAAAATGACAAGCGTTTTGGTTAAGGATAAGGTAATATATTATTATAATTATCTAAACTAATGGATATAAATGTAGGAATGTAAATAAATATGGTTGGATGAGAAGAATGAAATGTAGTAAATAAAATATGTCAAATACTACTATGTAAATCATAACTAGATGAGCAGAAGATAAGATTCTAGTAATGCAATCACTAACAATAATAATAATCCCATGTGTTATAGTAAATAAGTACAAATTGAATCCTCCCAAATCCCTCCTAAAGTGAACCTATCACACTACTAATAACACATCCCCATCACACAACCACTTAATAACTAGGCTAATATAAAATGTAATTATGTAGATAACAATAGGGAGAATAGTCCACCAACTACAATATACACAATAAAAAACTGAACAATCGAGAAAACTATCCAATCATCGAGCAATCCCTTTGTTTCATATCAAGCATCATCAATTGTAAGATAACTAAGAATAATCACAATGACATGAAAAAATATCCATCAGAAAAAATGTTTGTGTTCACAAGCACCAAGAGGTTTGAGCAAGGAGAGAAGAGTCCCAAGACCAAGCACGTCTCTACAAGAGTAAAATGAACCAAAATTGGTTATCTAGGGCAAATACCAAGCAACAGAAGGTGTAAAAAGACCTTACCAAAGCACTATACATTCATAATAGTTAGTCACACATCTAGGATAAGGTAGGGGGGACTCAAGTAAGGTGGTCTATAAAAAAACATCTAGAGAAGTACTATGTCATCATCGAGTGGACCACATAAAAATGGAAAAGGATTAGATTCCACATTGTACCTTTAGATGGGTAGGCATATAAAATTACTAAGTGTGAATCAGTATTTTACACAATCCAAATATAATAGGAGGAAACTATATACTATTATTGAAGGAAGAAAATATCCAAAATGGGATTGGTACTATTAGAGAGAATATACAATAATCATGACAGAATGAAGGTGTCTCCTTATTCTACTAGTCAATACTATGAACATGAAATTAATGTTAGCATCACAGAAATTTGTAAAATTACCAAATTAGCAAAACACAACCTTGAAGAGAGAGAAAATTGAAGAGACTATGATATAATTCAAGGAAAAGGTTCCTTGAATTGCAGTGAGTTGAAAAGTATAAGACAATTATCATCAAGCACATGATTCCATTCAAATAAGAGGGGAATCAATTCAAGAAAAATCAAATACCCATTAATCCCAAACCAATTTCAATCATAAAGAAAGACTTGAAGATATTATTTGAAAGTGGGATTATTGCATTGATCAAATATTCGATATGGGCCATGTTAGGTAGAAAAGTAGAAAATTTAGAATATCTATAATTTTCATATTTTGAATGGATATCTCTAAAGGAAAACTAACCTTTTCCCATTATGGATCACCTACTGCAAAAAGTTACATGTTCTAAGATGCTATCTGTTTGGATGTATTCTCCAAATAAAATCAAGTGTTGGTTGTTTTTGAAGAACATATATACAATGTGACATTCACTACTGATTGGGGACCTTTGTTTATATCAAATTCCTACACCAACATATGTTTTATGTATTTGTACCTTTTTAGGATGCATGCAATATCATCATAAGTTATTTTTATGTTATTCCCGTATCCTCCAACCAATGGTGCTCCTTTTAGTTAAAGGCATGAAGTTTGAATGGACTAAACCTAGTTATGTCACCATTGAAAACTTTGAAGCAAAAAACTATGACATGGTATTTTTTAGCCTATCCTAATTTGAACAAGATTTGTTGTAAAGGAAAGTTTCCTATGGCTAGGGTTTAAGAGGGCATCAACGTATTGGGTTGAAAGGTGGATGCAAATGGTTCTGTAAGAAAATATAAACAATATTTAGAGATTAGAATGGTTCATACCTTAGCCAAACAAAGGTTGATCCAAGTAGCCCATCAATCCTCTTCTTTCTCCTCTCTCTCCTCTTGCTCCAAGAAACCTGCAAAACGAATTATACCTTCCTCAAACCAATATGACCACATATAAAGCAATGATAATGAAACAAACATGAAATAATAATCTGATTAACATCATAATATGATCATAAATAGAGATTCAATCACACATTGAACAATTATTTGGGAAGAAGGACATCACATCTTTATTAATCTTGAAAACAAGTACAAGTATACATTCTCTTCAAGTTGGGCACTTCACGAAACCTTGATCTAGTTCTAATGCTTCTCTTCTCTAAGGAGCTCAGCCTCCAAGGTCTACAACACAAGGAGAAAGCTTCTAGGGCAAAGGTGTGTGCAAAGAGAGCTCCAATTCCTCCAGCATAAAAATGCAAAGATTCAAGTCCCTTATCATGGACCTCCCTACCTATATTTATATGCTTGTGAAGAGATAAGGTCGAAGACAAAGTAGTTACAACTAAAGGAGTCAGTTGCATAACTACCCGAATTTCGAAAAAACATATTTTTTTGACATTTTCAGGAGGAATATGCGGGTTACGGAGACAACAATCGTGTATGCAGGAGGTATAGGTGAGTTTCAATGTAAATAGTCATGTATTTAGGGAATACACAAGTATTATATATGACAAGTCATGTACAATACGCGGGTTTCCTTAAGGCAACTCACGTATGCATCAAAAAATCTCATTTTTAGGGTACTTCTAGGAATTTTCAGACTTTGGTGTCTTCTAGAAAGTTTTAGTTGACTGAAATATATTTCCAACAGTGTAGAGATGAAGTCAAACAAAGTTATTAAAATCAATATATGGATCATCCAAGTTAGGTGTTTCTTCAGTGACTTTCAATGACTTTCATGAAGTGTTGTCATGGAAGTGTCGACATGCGACGAAATCATGGGAAAGTGGTCACAGGCAGAGATGTGTAATTTTGAGCTATAACAGATGCCCCCTAATGTATGAGGTTAGAGGGGAAGATGACAGCCAAAATACATTATAAAGGAAACAAGTGAGTATGGAGAGAGCATAGAATCCAAGATCGAAAGGCTCGAACAAAGGTACCTGAAAGAGAGATAAATGTCAAACAAAACTGATCTCTGGAACATACAAGTCCATATACAAATCATCTCCATAAAGATACAGGTGGATCCAAAATATGTATAACTAATGAAACTATCATGGTCGCTCAATATGCAAAAATGCGCCATATCAAATCTAAAGGAGTCATGGCCACAAATGAACAAGGTGGATCCATGCTCAGCAATTGATCATAGCCACAAGAATACAATGTGGATCTATGTCTCAGAAAAATGTCATATAAAGTAATAAGGTCTTGTGCAGCTTGGGCAATCGTAAAATGACGATGCTACTATCAGCCCAAGGTCTTCAATCCAAAATAATCAAAAGGAACGAATCCTAACCATGTGAATAAAGGAGTTGAAGTCGAACATGGAGGAAACCGTTTTATTATCGGTCAACAATGAGAACTGTTAACAAACACAAGGAAAACAAC